>VDFB02090795.1:0-77189 GCA_007258455.2 Sequoia sempervirens
CTTCTTCTTCTCCCCTTTGGGAATATATTATAGCACAAGAAAATGAGATCATAGACACATTTCTAAACATCACCTTACCTAACTTCCATTCTCCCTTTGCTTGTGAGAATGATTTAGTGGAAGATGAGATTGTAAATGATGAGGATATGTTGGTGTTAAATGACAAAACCTTTAAGTTCTATAACAACCCTCTTTATGATCCTTCCCCTACCTATCCTATTTTGCATGACATTATGGAACACATGAATGAAATCATAAATGATCATACTTGTTCTTCTCCTAGTATCTCCCCTACTTGCGAAGAAGATAATTTGATTGATGAAACTCATGAGAATCTTAGTTGTCCCTCTTCACCAAAGGAAACCTTTATTGAGAAAGATAATTCAACTATTGATCATTTCCCTACTTGCGATGAAGTCATTTTAGAAGAACCAAACTTTGAATGTCATGAACATTTAGTTTGTAGTTCTCCTAAAAAATCTCCTTCTAGGGAGGATATCATGGTGCAAGAAAGCTTGAACATTTACACATGTAAAGGGGCTTCCTTAGATGAAGATGATGAAGTGACATTAGACTCCTCTTCACTAAGAGATCATGAAAATAACCACAAGTTTGTTGAGGTTATTATGACACAAATTGGATCTCCTTTAATTAGTGAGCTTCCTAAGTCACTTTCGATTAGTGAATCACATAAGAAACTAAGAAATTTCTTGAAATCTACGATGCAATCTAACAATGTTTTTCAACAACCAAGATATAACACAGTTGCTCAAACATGTATGGGACCAAAAATCGCTCAAGGAACATCACCATTACCTCAACTTAGACAAAATATGAAAGGCCAACAATGGTAGCAAAAAAAAAATATATCAGTAGCCCATGCTCCCTCCACAACAACAGCAAGCTCTAATTCCTCCATCAAATCCTGCATACCAACGACCCAAGTAGCAAATACCTGCCCAACCTACACCTAACCCTAATACTAAGCCTGTTCAATAGGCTTATACTAATGAAGCTATGCAATACCCCACTTGTGGGGTAGAGGTGAGTGATGTCCACCTCAAATCAGGAAAACAACTTGCTAGACCTTCATCTCCCTAAATCATAGAAATGGAGGAAGAGGAACCTATAGTTGAGGCTTCTAATAAACCATCTTTGGAACTTGAGCAAAATCAGGTACGCGAAACTATCTAAAATCCCAAGCCAGCTTTTCCTAAATGCCTAGCTATGCAAAAGCATCACACACAAGTTGAGATAGACCTTTTAGGGCAATTGTATGATGTGAACATCAAAATCCCACTTATCCAAGCTATCAAAGACACCCCTATCTATACTAAAACCATAAGGGATCTCTACCTTAAGAAACCAGGAAAGAAAAGGAAAGATCCACAGACAATCCATGTCTTAGGGAATCTTGCAGATATCATGTTGGGGAACATTACAGTCCCTAAGTATATTGATCCTAGTAGTCTAGTTGTGGACGTTAAGATTAATGGGACCCCTCATTAAGAATACTTCGATAGACTTTGGGGCAACCATCAATGCCCTGACAAAAGAAACAATGCAATTGCTTCAGTTGATTAACCTCAGGCCCACATAAATTGTCTTGCAGTTAGCTAATAGGTCCATAGTCACGCTTGAGGGAATTATTGAAGACCTAGTTATTGCATTGGATTATTAGGAATACCCTACATTACTAGTGTTGAATAGAGACTCACTAATAATCCATGTGGCAACTCATTCAACTATCACCTACATACAAGAGTCTATTTCAAGAAATATTGCAAATAAAGAGGGAGGAGATCCAATCCTATATGAAATTGAATAATGTAACACCTTCCTTTGATCATATGAAAGTCACACAATCAGAAATCACATTCCCTAAACATGAATTACCCTCACTTGAGACTCAAAACAAGAATGAAGCCTTGATGATAAAGGTGATCATTAATGAAACTGCATTTAGGCGCACTCTCATAGACAATGGAGCAAAAATTAATGTTTGTAGCATTGACCTCCTAGAAAAAATTGGCATGGACAAGAGGATTATTCAACTTAATGATGATCATATTCATGGCTTTGACAATGTTAATAGGCAACCACTAGGAATGATCACATTACCTATTGAGGTCGGACTTGTAGTGTTGCCTACCCCTATCCATATCATGCCAAGATCTCTTTCATACAATCTTCTCCTAGGGAGACCATGGATTCATGCTATGAAAGGGGTCCCATCTACTCTCCACCACACAATGAAATTTGAGTACAACAACAAGATATACACGGTTGAAGCAGATGAACGAAGCTATGAATCATACAATCACAACACTTCCAACTCCCCTAATACTTTCATTCCAAAATCAAAAGTTGAACCTATACAAGTTGATGCTAATACTTCACCTACAACAAAACTCTTTAGTGATAATTGGGGGTCATTAGATTTTATGCCTCCTTTCAATAGAGAATCCAAAATATCACCCTCAAAATCCAAAGAGTCATATACCAACGATTCATTTTCAGATACAAGTTCTAATGATGATTGGGGTTTTACACTTCCCCTTATACGAGAGTGTGATATCTCACAATCTAAACCAAAACAACCTTGTGTTTCATTTGCTCAACTTAGCTCTACAACATTACCCCATAGTGGTGATGGGGACTATATAACTCCCATCCCTCATGGAGGGATGATGCATAACCTTAAAAAGGATTTGTGTTCTCATGAAGAAACCAATCCTTCTCAGAACCATAAACCCCCTTAATCTGACTTAGAAGATTGTTATGGTATTAGATACAATCTCCCTCCTACACATAGATATAATGAACACACGAAGCAAACTGACATACCATGCTCTTTCAAGAAAGATCTAGGCTTACCTCCCTTATCTCCATTGTCATCTAAAGCCTTATCATTTAGTGTGTATGACATCTTGCACAAATAAAGGAACATATTCTACTATTGATCAAGAGAGTATCTTGATATCTCTCCCTCCATGAACATAAAAGAAATTTTACTACAAGAATTCATTTTGTGCATATCATAGAGTTCATGGTCATTCTACTAATGAATGTAAGGCTCTAAGTAACAAAATTCAACATCTCAAGGAGTGTGGTGCTCTTCCTTATGTTGAAGCACCTAATTCCTCTAACTGATACTTACTTTCCTCCTATTTGACTCATCTTTGTCCTGCACTAAGTGGCTGCAAGGGGTTAAGTAGCCTTCTCCTCGTATATCACTTGTCGTTGTCTCTTCTAGCTAGTTGAACGCCTTCCATATATATGTAAGAGCAAGCTTGGGATGCAAATGACATGCCTTAAGTTGGCTCACATGTGACGTATTGAGTTATACATTTTGGGGGAAACCCCTTCCCTTCTCATGACGTAGCTTATTGGAAATATATGACTTGGCATAGGGATTTCCAAGTACACTCTCATGTCTTCTTCTACATTAAAGAAATTGCTCACAGTAATGATGTTAGCAACCAATTTAAAGTGGGGGCATACATCAACACTCATGTTTCATTGTGCGATTTTTTTTCTTCTTGCAATGCATTCCTTTCTTGGTGGTGTCATTGGGTTTGATTTCCTCCGAGAGCATGATATTTCTTTGACTTGTCCTCTCTTGGAAACATTAAGTACAATGTTCCCTAAGATGAGACCTTGCATTTGTCCTCTCTTAGAGACATTAAGCACAAAGTTCCCTAAGATGAGACCTTGCACGAACTAAGCAAAATCCCTTTGAACATCCCTCTTTCTTGCTACGTTGCATTTTTGTACCTTATGGAGGTATAGCTTTGATATGGTTTCTTGGGGCTCACCTAGTGAACAACTAGCTACACTAGCCCTTGTGAGCATGCATTTTCTTTTGTCCTTATCATAGTCATGGGGGTATGTCTTTGATATGGATCTCTTGGGGCTCACCTAGTGGACAACTAGCTTCACTAGCCCTTGTGAGCATGCATTTTGTTTGCATAGTGGACAACACATTCCACTTGTAAACCTTTTTTCAAAAAATAGCCTAGACCTGGTACACAACGTGTTGGGCGACCAATCAAAGCTTGATCTGTTGCATTTTTTCTTTTTCTTTTTCCTTTTTTCCTTTTTCTATCTTTGATGATGTATGCTGGCGATCTGGTTATGGCTTCATATATCATCCACAAGTGTGTTCTTTTGTGCCTATGTTGGTTTGTCATAGGATCTTGATCTTGGGGGCTTGACCACCCTCTTGGTTATTGTCATTCTATCTTACTAGCATTCGTACATTTGAACCCCTCTTGATTGTGTGGTTGGCTACTTTAGTGTGAGTTGCATTTTCACACTTTTTTGGGCCCGCCTTGCTTTATTTATCCTTATTTATGTCTTAATTGGTCCTACTTTGCATCCACAAGCCTTATAAATTGTATCTTTTTATAGCTAATCCCAATAAACATCAAAGGATAAATGATAATTTAATGATTTTGGTTGTCCTTGATTTTTTGATAGGGACTAATAAGACACCTGGGGCATCTTTGCCCCCCAAAGGTCTTGGGACCCTAATTTCAAAGGCACATTAAAAGGCCCCGTTTTGGAGTCTGTGCCCCGAGTTTCTAGCCTTAGGACTAAGATGCCACCTAGGGCGTCATAGTCCCCCTCAAGTTATTTTTGGGATTTAATTTCAAATCTTGGCGCGATTTAATCTCCTTTAATTAATGAATTCATATGTCAGCTTGGTGTGGTATAATTTTGGGATATTAAGCATGAATGAGTATAAATACAAGGTTCTTTCATGCATTTTCATCCTAGCAACTTGAGTATTCATGCATTATAGCAAGTTTGTGATCAAGAGAGAATTCAAGAGCAATTTATCAAGCATTTGGAGCCATCATCAAGATTCAAGCATCATGTCAAAGATATTCTTGCATCATGTGTGTTTTTGAGCTAACATTTGTGATGTAGGGTTTTGATTTAAGCAAGTAATTCAAGTCAAGATCTATCAAGCATTCATTCAATTCAGGATCTACATTCAAGCTATCCACTTCACACAAGTTTGTAGATTTCATAACAAGGGTTTGGTGAGTTGCAACATAGCACTTTGTTCATTCATCATTTCCCTTCATTATTCCATTTCATTCTTTGGTTTAATTACCAACAAGGGATTTGACCAAGGCAAACCGCCATTTACTAGCAAGCAACATGTTTTTCTTCTCTTGTGTGTTTGTATTTGCAGATTTAGGTTGAAGGTCATTTGGAGTGAAAAGTTGCAAAGTTTCAAAGTTGCATTGCAAAGTTGTCATCTTCATGGAAAGTCACCTACAGACCAGATCTGGAAGTTTCAGGACCCGAGATCTAAGAAGAAGGAAGTATAGACCTTGGACCTCAAGATCACATTTCAAAATTGCAGAAATTTAGATCAAGACAAAGAAGATAGTAAGGGCATCTTAGTCCTCCTAGAGGTATTTTTTAGAGATTTCTTCAGATCCATTTTTGTCATCCGAAGATTTTGTGTTTTCCTAAAAAAAAATAGCTAGACTAAGAAGACAACGGTGTCTTAGTCCTCCCTAGAATATTTTGACATTTTTGCATTTCCAGAATCCTTATTACATTTCTAGACTTCCCAAGTACATACATCCTAACTTGTTGTTACTTAATTTTGTCATTTGCACTCATTATTTGGCTTCCATTACTAGGTCTTGTGAGTTGAATGTTAAGTTGTCTTTTCCAAGCTTTTGCTATTTGTTGAACCCTTCAAAGCTTAAGGAATCTTCCTAGGTCTCCCTTGTTGAGAATTGACTCACCTTTGTGTTAATAGTCAATCCACTTTGGGATCCTAGGTTTCTTTGAATGAACCATCCCCTTATTGGGAAAAATCCAGGATTAGGGATTGTTTTCTTGTATTGTGAGTCCCTTTTCCCCGTCCATTTTTTCCCAACAGTTCATTTTGGTGAACCCAATATTTTGGACATTCATTTTCTGATTTGGACTTCACTAGCATCCTAGATCTAGGTTGCATTCATTCTTGCATTGCATCTTGCATTAGTGAAAGTACATCTAGGGTTTCTCACATTTGCATTAGTGAAAGTGAATATAGGTTGTATTTTTTGCTTTCTTCCATCATCTTATCTCATTGAAAAACTAAAAAGTGCATTGTCAATTATTCTAATTGCATTTAGGAACATTGTTACTGCATTTAAAAATTGAAAATAATTGCATTCAACCTTGCATTGAAATGCTTGTCATTAATCACTTTTTCTTGCATTCATTTGCATAGTATTCCATTTCTAAACATCAAGTCCCTAAGTGGGAATCTTGGAAACACTCTTATCAATCCATATTTTACTATTTTTCTAAAAAAAACCTACTAGGACTAATACACCCTTACTGGCATCTTAGTCCCTTTGTGGGGTTTTTGTTCAAAACCCTGTCTGAGTTGTTTCCTAATTGTTCTAGTTTCTAGAACCTCAGAATTCCTTCAGTAGGACCAAGACTCCCTTGCTGGCATCTGAGTTCCTATTGACTTTGAAGTTTCAGTTTCTAGGTTTAAATCTGCTTTTTTGTGCTTTTGTTTGCTACCATTGGTTATATGTTTCAGTGGGTTGACCTTTTGTTTCATGCATTGTACTAAATCTAGCTTAAATTGGTTCATTTCATGCATTGCCTCATTGCAAATTTGCATTCACAACATTTCATTGCATAGCATAGTTAGTAAATTACCTTGTTTGAAATCTGAATATTGCATCTAAACATTTCATTGTAGTCCTTTACATTGAATTTTGAGTTTGCATGGATTACTTTTCACAAATTTTGGTTTCAGTCTTTTCCAAGTTTGCAAAGAAAAATTTAGTCAATAAATATGTTAGTCATTCATTCAATGTATTCCCTACTTATGAAAGTCTCTTAGCACAAGAGAGTGAAAATAGCGATGCTTTCCTTAAACCTACACCCCCTCTTATATATCCTATATGTGGGAATGATGTGATAGAAGACCATACAAGCATGGACATTCATGAAAATCATAGTTGGTCTTCTCTCGATACCTCTCCTTTTAGTGACGAAGGTATCTTAGTGAAAGAAGATACAATCATTGAGAGTCATAAAATTATTGCTTGTCCTTCTCCTTGTCCCCTTTGGGAAGATATTATAGCACAAGAAAATGAGATCATAAACACATTTCTAAATATCACCTTACCTAACTTCCATTCTCCCTTTGCTTGTGAGAATGATTTAGTGGAAGATGAGATTGTAAATGATGAGGATATGTTGGTGTTAAATGATAAAACCCTTAAGGTCTATAACAACCCTCTTTATGATCCTTCCCCTACCTATCCTATTTTGCATGACATTAGGGAACACGTGAATGAAATCATAAATGATCATACTTGTTCTTCTCCTAGTATCTCCCCTACTTGCAGAGAAGATACTTTGATTGATGAAACTCATGAGAATCTTAGTTGTCCCTCTTCACCTAAGGAAACCTTTATTGAGAAAGACAATTCAACCATTGATCATTTCCCTACTTGGGATGAAGTCATTTTAGAAGAACCAAACTTTGAATGTCATGAACATTTAGTTTGTAGTTCTCCTAAAAACTCTCCTTCTAGGGAGGATATCATGGTGCAAGAAAGCCTGAACATTGACACATGTAAAGGGGCTTCCTTAGATGAAGATGATGAAGTGAAATTAGACTCCTCTTCATTAAGAGATCATGCAAATAATCGCAAGTTTGTTGAGGTTATTATGACACAAATTGGATATCCTTTAATTAGTGAGCTTCCTAAGTCACCTCTGATTAGTGAATCGCATAAGAAACTAAGAAATTTCTTGAAATCTACGATGCAATCTAACAATGTTTTACAGCAACCAAGATATAACACAGTTGCTCAAACATGTAGGGGACCACAAATCACTCCTGCGACATCACCATTGCCTCAACTTAGATAAAATATGAATTATCAGCAACCCATGCTCCCTCCTCTACAATAGCAACAAGCTCTAATGCCTCCATAAAATCCTGCATCCTAGCCACCCAAGTAGCAAATACCTGCCCAACCTGCACCTAACTCTAACACTAAGCCTGTTCAATAGGATTATACTAACGAAGCTATGCAATACCCCACTTATGGGGTAGAGGTGAGTCATGCCCACCTCGGATTAGGAAAACAACTCGCTAGACCTTCATCTCCCAAATCACATAAATGGAGGATGAGGAACCTGTAGTTGAGGCTTCTGATAAACCATCTTTGGAACCTGAACAAAATTAGGTACACCAAACTATCTCAAATTCCAAGCCACATTTTCTTGATTGCCTAGCTATGCAAAAGCATCACACACACACTGAGACAAACCTTTTAGGGCAATTGAAAGATGTGAACATCAAAATCCCACATATCCAAGCTATCAAAGACATCCAAGATCTATACTAAAACTGTAAGGGATCTTTGTCTTAAGAAACCAGGAAAGAAAAGGAAAGATCCACAGATAGTCCATGCCTTAGGGAATCTTGCAGATATCACATTGGTGAACATTACAATACCAAGTATACCAATCCTGGTAGTCCAGTTGTGGATGTTAAGATTAATGGGACCCTCATTAAGAATACTTTGATAGACTTGGGGGAAACCATCAATGTCATGACAAATGAAACAATGCAGTTGCTTCAGTTGATCAACCTTAGGCCCAAACAAATTGTCTTGCAATTAGCTAATAGGTCCACGGTCAAGCCTAAGGGAATTATTGAAGACCTAGTTATTGCATTGGATTCTTGGGAATACCCTGCATGCCTAGTGTTGAAGATCTTAAAAAGACTCTCGCTAATATATCTATGTGGCAACTCATTCAACTATCACCTACATACAAGAGTCTATTTCAAGAAATATTGCAAATAAAGAGGGAGGAGATCCAATCCTATATGAAATAGAATAATGTAACACCTTCCTTTGATCATATGCAAGTCACACAATTAGAAATCACATTCCCTAAACATGAATTACCCTCACTTGAGACTCAAAACAAGAATGAAGCCTTGATGATAAAAGTGATCATTAATGAAACTGCAGTTAGGCGCACTCTCATAGACAATGGAGCAAAAATTAATGTTTGTAGCATTGAACTCCTAGAAAAAATTGGAATGGACAAGAGGCTTATTCAACTTAATGATGATCATATTCATGGCTTTGACAATGTTAATAGGCAACCACTAGGAATGATCACATTACCTATTAAGGTCGGACCTATAGTGTTGCCTACGCCTATCCATATCATGCTAGGATTTCTTTCATACAATCTTCTCCTAGGGAGACTATGGATTCATGCTATGAAAGGGGTCCCATCTACTCTCCACCGCACAATGAAATTTGAGTACAACAACAAGATATACACGGTTGAAGCAGGTGAATAAAGCTATGAATCAAATGATCACAACACTTGCAACTCCCCTAATACTTTCATTCCAAAATCAAAAGTTGAACCTATACAAGTTGATGCTAATCCTTCACCTACAACAAAACTCTTTAGTGATAATTGGGGCTTGTTAGATTTTACGTCTCCTTTCAATAGAGAATCCAAAATCTCACCCTCAAAATCCAAAGATTCATATACCAACAATTCATTTTTTGATACATGTTCTAATGATGATTGGGGTTTTACACCTCCCCTTATATGAGAGTGCGAGATCTCACAATCTAAACCAAAACAACCTTGTGTTTCATTCACTCAACTTAGTTCTACAACATTACCCCATAGTGGTGATGGGGACTATATAACTCCCATCCCTCATGGGGGGATGATGCATAACCTTAAAAATGATTTGTGTTCTCATGAAGAAACCAATCCTTCTCAGAAATATAAACCCCCTTCATCTAACTTAGAAGATTGTTACGGTATTAGATACAATTTCCCTCCTACACATAGATACAATGAACACACAAAGTGAACTGACATACCATGCTCTTTCAAGAAAGATCTAGGTTTACCTCCGTTATCTCCATTTTCATCTAAAGCCTTATCATTTAGTATGTGTATGACATCTTATGCAAATAAAGGAACATATTCTACTATTGATCAAGAGAGTATCTTGGCATCTCTCCCTCTAAGAACCCAAAAGAAATTTTACTACAAGAATTCATTTTGTGCATATCATAGAGTTCATGGTCATTCTGCTAGTGAATGTAAGGCTCTAAACAAAAAAATCAACATCTCAAGGAGTGTAGTGCTCTTCCTTGTGTTGAAGCACCTAATTCCTCTAACTGATACTTTTCTCCAATTCAACTCATCTTTGTCTTGCACTAAGTGGGGGCAAGGGGTTAAGTAGCCTTCTTGTATGTCACTTGTCGTTGTCTCTTCTGGCTAGTTGACCTCCTTTGATGCATATGTAAGAGCAAGCTTGGGATGTAGACGACATGCCTTAAGTTGGCTCACATGTGATGTACTAAGTTATACATTTTGGGGGAAACCCCTTCCCTTCTCATGACATAGCTTATTGGAAACATATGACTTGGCCTAGGGCTTTCCGAGTACACTCTCATGTCTTCTTCTACATTAAAGCAATTGCTCACAGTAATGATGTTAGCAACTAATTTAAAGTGGGGGCATATATCGACACTCATGTTTCATTGTGTGTTTTTTTTCTTCCTGCAATGTGTTCCTTTCTTGGTGGTGTCATTGGGTTTGATTTCCTCCAAGAGTGTGATATTTCTTTGACTTGTCCTCTCTTGGAAACATAATTAAGTACAGTGTTACCTAAGATGGGACGTTGCATTTTTCCTCTCTTGGAGATGTTAAGCACAATGTTCCCTAAGATGAGACCCTGCACGAACTAAGCAAAATCCCTTTGAACATCCCTCTTTCTTTTTGCGTTGCATTTTTGTACCTTATGGAGGTATGGCTTTGATATGGTTTCTTGAGGCTCACCTAGTGAACAACTAGCTACACTAGCCCTTGTAAGTGTGCATTTCCTTTTGTCCTTATCATAATAATGGGGGTATGACTTTGATATGGATCTCTTGGGGCTCACCTAGTGGACAACTAGCTTCACTAGCCCTTGTGAGCATGCATTTTGTTTGCATAGTGGACAACACTTTCCACTTGTAAACCTTTTTTGAACAAACAACCTAGACCCAGTCCACAACGTGTTGGATAGGTAGTCGAAGCTTGATTTGTTGCATTTTTCTTTTTTCTTTTCTCCTATTTTCCTTTTTCTATCTTTGATGGTGTATGTTGGCGATCTGGTTATGGCTTCATAAATCATCCACAAGTGTGTTCTTTTGTGCCTATGTTGGTTTGTCATAGGATCTTGATCCTATGGGCTTTACCACCCTCTTGGTTATTGTCATCCTATCTTACTAGCATTTGTACATTTGAACCCCTCTTGATTGCGTGGTTGGCTACTTTAGTGTGAGTTTAAAGCAAGTTCATTCTCTTACTAAACTGGGGGCTAAATGTAGTGTAGGAAAATGCATACCCTTGCATTTTCACACTTGTTTAGGCCTGCATTGCTTTATTTATCCTTATTTATGTCTTAATTGGTCGTACTTTGCATCCACAAGCCTAATAAATTGTCTTTTATGGCTAATCCCGACAAACATCAAAGGATAAATGATAATTTAATTATTTCGGCTGTGTGTTCTTGATTTTTGGACTAGGACTAATAAGACACCTAGGGCGTCTTTGTCCCCCAAAGGTCTTGGGACCCTGATTTAAAAGGCACCTTAAAAGGCCCCTTTTTGGAGTCTATGCCTCGAGTTTCAAGCCTAAGGACTAAGATGCCAACTAAGACGTTTTAGTCCCCCTCAAGTTATTTTTGGGATTTAATTTCAAATCTTGGCGGGATTTAATCTCCTTTAATTAATGAATTCATATGTTAGCTTGGTGTGGTGTAATTTCGGGATATTAAGCATGAATAAGTATAAATACAAGGTTCTTTCATTCATTTTCACCATAGCAACTTGAGTATTCATGCATTATAACAAGTTTGTGATCAAGAGAGCATTCAAGAGCAATTTATCAAGCATTTGGAGCCATCATCAAGATTCAAGCATCATGTCAAAGATATTATTGCATCATGTGTGTTTTTGAGCTAACATTTGTGATGTAGGGTTTTGATTTAGGCAAGTAATTCAAGTCAAGATCTATCAAGCATTCATTGAATTCAAGATCTACATTCAAGCTAGCCACTTCACACAAGTTTTTAGATTTCATAACAAGGGTTTGGTGAGTTGCAACATAACACTTTGTTCATTTATCATTTCCCTTCATTATTCCATTTCATTCTTTGGTTTAATTATCAACAAGGGGTTTGACCAAGGCTAACCTCCATTTACTAACAATCAACAAGTTTTTCTTTTCTTGTGTGTTTGTGTTTGTAGATTTAGGTTGAAGATCATTTGGAGTGCAAAGTTGCATTACAAAGTTGTCATCTTCAACGAAAGTCACCTATAGACCAGATCTGGAAGTTTCAGGACCTAAGATATGAGAAGAAGGAAGTGCAGACCTTGGACCTCAGGATCACATTTCAAAATTGTAGAAATTCAAATAAGGACTAAGAAGACAGTAAGGGTGTCTTAGTCCTCTTGAAGGTATTTTACAGAGATTTCTTCAGATCTAGTTCTGACATCTGAAGATTTCGTGTTTGCCCTGAAAAATAGCAGCAGGACTAAGAAGACAGAAAGGGTGTCTTAGTCCTCCCTAGCATATTTTGACAGTATTTTCACATTTCTAGAATCCTTATTACATTCCCAAACTTCCCAGGTACATACATCCTAACTTGTTGTTTCTTAATTTTTTCATTTGCACTCATTATTTGGCTTGCATAACTAGTTTTTGTGAGTTGAATGTTAAGTTGTCTTTTCAAAGCTTTTGCTTGGTGGTGAACCCTTTAAAGCCTAAGGAATCTTCCTAGGTCTCCCTTGTTGAGAATTGACTTACCTTTGTGTTGATAGTCAATCCACTTTGGGATCCTAGGTTTCCTTGAATGAACCATCCCCCTATTGGGAAAAATCCAGGATTAGGGATTCCTTTCTTGTATTGTGAGTCCCTTTTCCCAACATTTTTCATACGGTTCACCCTTTAATCAAAGTTGTGAGATCATTCAATCTTGTTTGCTAGAATATCTTTGACACATGATATTGAAAAGTCTAGAGTATTCATTTTTATTATTATTTGTTGAAATCTTTGTGGTACATACTATAAAACTTTGAAAAGCATTTTCTTTCTTTTGCAAGAAAGTTAGTCACTATTATCTCAATTGCATGCAAGGAACTTAAGTTGATATTCGTATGTTTATTGGTTGGGTTTCTTTTAAATCATATTTTTGTTATCTTTTAAAATTTTGATATTTTTTGTCAAAAAAATGATAAAAAAAAAATCTTTATCAAATGGGAGAGCTGCCCCTCTTAATGCAAAAGTAGGTTTTCTTTTCATTGCAACCTTACCCACAATTGGTATAGTTTTCACTATTTTTTTAGACACAAACAAAGTTGATTTTCATAACATTTATTATAGTGCAAAATTTGTATACCAACATGATTGCATATGTCTCTACAAAGAATTGTAAGTACATTAATGAGAATATTAGATAGGCTTGACACTCAAACTTTGAGCCTACTAGTGATTAGTGAAATTCCCTACCATTGAACCATTTCCCTTTAAAAAATTTCAAATTCTTTAAGAAGTGTTTCAATTTTAACGCACCCTCTAAAATATACTCTATTTAAGATTAACTATGATACCAAATTCTATAATTCTAAACTTAAGATAATTTTATTCTATATTTTTTTAAAATAAAATTTTAATTATATTATATAATTTGTAATTCTAATTATTTTTCTAATACCTTAAAATGACTAATTTCTATAATATAAAAAATACATTTAGTAAATTACACACATTTTAAGGATTGTATCTCCAACAAAATTTTACTGTAATCAAACGAATTATCAGCGTGCCCATTGAAACCATCGTGAGCATTTGAAATCGCAGGCCAAGATGGACAAAGGAGCGGGGTTTCCTGTATGGAAGGCGATAAGGCGAAGGTTGAGTCCGGATGCTCCCTTCTTTGATGTCGCTCTTGCTAAACAGGTTCGATTTCTATTTCTACTTCCTCTGCTCCCATTGATTGCGTTTCGAACTAAATAACATTAAATTCGGGCTCAAAATAGAGCTCAATTCTTAAGATGACAACACCAAACTGGTGTGTCATGCCACAGCAGAAACAGAGGAGAACATAATGCCTTTCGGTTCTGATACCCTAGTTGTGTTAGAAATGTTGTCATTGATGTCAAAGGTGTATAGAAGATTGTTGCAAATATTGTCATTGATTTCATGAAGGAACTTGTTGTCCAAGATTGATGAAATATCGTAATTGATGTCAAAGGTATGGAGAGCATATTGTCATTAAGGACAGTAATTTAAAAAGCAGCAATCTTGCCTTAACAAAAAGACATGCCCATTCTAAGGGATGTCTCCCTTCATGTCAAAACATAAGAATATAAATGTTAAGAGAAATTGGAGAGATAGCAAGCAAGTAAGAGAGATGTATGTGGAATAAAAATGAAGATCTATTAGTTAAGAGAGAAGTGTGTGGAGGATAAAAATATATATTATTGTGGATATGTGTGAAAAGGCAGCGATCAAGTTTGAAAATGCAGCAATTTTTATTTAAGAGGAGTCATGACTATTTGAAGGGTCATTATCTTTGAAAGGATGTATCTCTTCATAGAAATATCAAGATATAAAAGGGAATAAGAAATGTGTCAGAAGTGAGGAATAAATGCTATATTATTCAAACACAAGAAAACATTTATAAAGAGAGCAAGATTAATGGTTTGTCATTCATAAGCAGATTTAGTGAAGGACATGACCATTCAAATGCTTGTATCTATTTCAGATTTAGTGAAGGACATGACCATTCAAATGCTTGTATCTATTTCAAAGAGTTGCATCTTTTCATGAAGGCATGAAGATATAGAAGGGAGTAAAATTGTGTGGAGGTAAGAGTGTGAGAAATATAAAGAAATATCATATATATACACGAAGTGCAGTGGGTGTTGAGTTGTAAGAGATATGAAAAAGATAATTTAAGAAGAATAGATGTAAGTGTGGAGTCTAAAAGGTACATTATTCAAACGCAAGGATATTAATGAGGAGAGAAGAAAAATTGTTCAAGGCAGATTTAATGAAGCAGTTTATATGAATATCATTCATTGTATATAGATGAGATTAAGATTCTTATAAAGGAGATTGAATTGTCCATCATTTGATGAAGAAGCAACATTGTGAAGGTGATATCATATTGGAGAGGTTGGTGCCTCATACCGAAGAGATTGGAGTCTCTTGTTGAGTTGGTGCTTAGTGACGGGGATTGGTGTCTCTAGTAGGTTGGTGCCTACAAATCAAAGAGATTGATGTCTCTTATTGAGTTGGTGCTCAGTTGTGGGGATTGGTGTCTCCGATGGGTTGGTGCCAACAAATTGTGAGGATTGGTGTCTCTAGTGGGTTGGTGCCTACAAATCATATAAGAGGGGATTGGTGTTTCATGTAGGTGGGTGGCTACAAAGACTGTAAAAGAGATTTATATAAAAGCAATATTTTTCCGTGGTTTTCTCCCATAAGAGGTTCCACATATATCTTGTGTTTTTGTGTTGCATAATTGTTAGATCTTATGTGAATGATATTGCGCAATTGATATTATTGTGGTTGTTAGTTTGAAAAAGTAAAAGATTGTATTGCACTGATTCAGCCTCCGCCCCCTCCCCCTTCGCCCCTCCCTCCCCCTTCCCCCCTCTTGTATAATTGTGTGCTCATCAAGTTGGCTCGTAAACTAAATGGGATACGCCAAAACAGATCACCAATTACCGATATTCACCATGTGATTACTCAACAACATCTCCAATTAAGCAATTGTTAGTATATATAGTCTTTAAATCATGTGACGGTCATGGATGTGCATCCATACATCATCACCAAGCAATGGAATACATGAAACAACATCTAAAAACAAGTAAACAATAACTGAGACACAATATTTGACCTGGAGAAACTCTAAACAGTAGAAAACTCTTGTATGAGGAAAATATTATCTTTCAAGTACAGCCAATTACATTGAAAGTACTCTGAATATGACCTGCAAAGCTTCAGCAATCAACAAGAGCTTGCACAAACTTCAATCAGCTGTTTTGTTCCAAAAACCTTGTACAATTGTGATAGTGGTGTTTAAACCACATGCTACAAGAGGTAAACATGAGTGCCGATCCTTGTGCAATACTCAAACCTGGTTGGTATAGTCCCCTTCATGTCCCCCAAGAGTGTGGACATGCAAACCAAAGCCAGGAAGGTTAAATGAACAGACAAAATCTGTTGAATTCCAAGAGTTTCACACACAGAGATGCGTTTTCTGGTTCCGCTGGGAGCAGACATGTGTTTGTTGGGGAGGGCACATGTTTGCAGTGGCAATTGGCATGTTCACCTTCTGTACCAATGGCAAACATGTCAAAATTGGAGAAATACAGTTATAACACTTGTGCACAAGTCCATCTTCTTCCCTTTGATGTTCTGATCATCCTATGTCTTCACCAAGCCTGCATACAAAACCAACTTTTTTTTCATGAACACCTTGACTAGTCTAATCTTGACTGAATGGAGAACAACTGACTATCTGATCATAGACAACATGTGGTTTTTGGATCATTAGTGGTATTATTAGTTTTCAATTTGTATTTTTTTACAGTGTGCAAATTTTTTCAAGGTTTCTGGAATGCATTGCATTTGTAAATTTCTTTGCAACATCTTGGATCCTTCTCCTGGATCCATCTTTAGGGAATGTTTAAAGAAGAAGCCAATGCTTGATTCCAGAAACCCTGAACACATTAGTGGTGATTGGTCATGCAAAATAGAGTTATTACAAACTGCTTTCCTCATAGTTTTTCTTAATAGTTCATACCATAGTTTGCAGACTCGGCGGACTCGCCGCGGACTCGCCACGGACTCGGGAGTCCATAGGCCAGCCGAGTCGACTCGCCACGGACTCGGGAGTCGAGTCCAGGAGAGTCCTGGGTTGGGACTCGGGAGTCCAACCTCAGGACTCGGAGAGTCCTGAGGTTAGACTCGGGAGTCCCAACTCAGGACTCTCCTGTGTGGCTGGGAGTCCAAAGGGCTTAAAAAGAGTCCTGAGGTTGGACTCGGGAGTCCCAACCCAGAACTCTCCTGTGTAGCTGGTAGTCAAAAGGGGTTAAAAACCCATGTTTTTTTTAACTTTTTCTTTCATTTTAACACTCAAGTTTGTGAAATAGAGGTCTGCAAATTGAATTGGGGTTGAAAGAATCCAAGATTATATGTAAACATTTATAATCTTATGATGTTATACATTGAAATTATGAGTATTTGATGACTATGAATGATTAAATTTCAATTATTGAGTGTTTGATGATCATATGACATGTGTAATATTTGAATTATGAGTGTTTGATAATCAAATTAGGCTCTTATGTTCTCTAAATGCATTAATTTGTTCTTTTTTTGTAAAACTACGGTTTTTTTGCCGAGTCCTAGCCGAGTCTTTTCCCGAGTCAGTGCCGAGTCCCGAGTCCGAGTCATATTTTTGGGCTGCCGAGTCCGCGGCGAGTCCGAGTTTTCCAACTATGGTTCATACTACCTTTAGTATAGATGATCCTCTAGAGCCTCTCTGCAGCCTATTATAGTGTTATGTGATATGTGGCAGAGTCTCAACATAAATTTGCAGTGAAATTTTAATTTGACACCTGGAAACTCCTCCTAAACAAATCCAGGTTTAACTCTTGTGCCTTCATAATCTTGCTACAGCTTGCTTGAGTCACTTGAGAAAGACTTTGATCTCCAAGACCAGCTGGTAACTGCTGGTCATTTACCTGCTGGATTTCTACTCAAAGCTTAAAAGATTATTTGGATATCATTACGGAGGGTCTCTGTCATCATCCACAATTAATATATTTTATGTTGTTTTAAGCCTCTATTACATATGCACAGCTGAGTTTTTCCATTCCCCATTGTTTGGACACACTAAGAATTAATAGAGGTACTGCCATTTTGAACTAGAGATATGTTGTCTCTTATTTGGCATGGTCAGAAATGCTTTGTGGAAAAGGCTGAAGGTCTTGCCTAACCTAACATTAGGGGCTATGTCTCAAGTTGGATAAGTCTAGGCTAGCAGATAATTGTTTAGCAAGTGGCAGTAAGTATAGAGGATGCATCGGGTTGTCAACAACCTTGGAGCATCAAATTACTGCCCAGAATCAGCTCCTAGGTGAAGTATGAGCTATTTTTGGTTGGTTGACCAGGTTTGTCCTTCCTTCATATGGCCTTGGTTTCATAAACATTTAATCATGGTTTTAAGGTTTTGCAGGTTCCTTCTACTCAGCTGAGAATTAAAGGTTATCAAGATAACAAATTTATTGAAAACATCTACATATTTAATTTGCAGCTATGGGTCATTATATTAACAACTTAGAGTGTATTTATGATACACAATTTGGCCAAATTTTATTCTTCATACTATGCAAGTATAAGAGCATTCACCGTCCTTCTTCCTTCATAACACGGTATCCTAGACTCACTGACTTCTAAGATCTTTGATCCCTTTCTCTAGTATACACACCCTCCAAGGAGCCCATGTTGAATGGTCAAGGTTATAATAAAAGCGATACATTAGAAGGTTTCATTATCAGGCTTAAACAAAGCTTAAGAATTTTAGCATAATCACTGTATCAAGAGTGAATCTGAAGGCTAGAGGAACGGTCATTGTAGCGTTAGTAGAAAATAGTTGAATTTACTGTTTTCAATGGGATAGAAGGTGAGGATAATTGAAGCTTCTTGGTAGATCTGGAATCCAAGTTGAATAAGGACAGTGAATTTTATAACTTACTGGACATCATACTGTGATCTGAGTGAAAAGGACATGACTCAAGAGCACACCCATGAAGCAATGATCTTGTCACCACTTACGCATGCGGGAAGTATGATATTTATTCATAACGCCAGACTTGTGCAAACTAGCACCAAGTAACATGGCATCAAATCTCAATGCCAACTCTCTAGGTGTTTGGTATCCCCTCATTAAGCACCTTCATCCGGTGTTCCACCTGATTGGTCTACCTGGGGTTGGCGCATGATTACTAGGGAAACAACACAATTCATGCACAATGCCAACATCTGCACTAATTGGCGACATCCATGTTGGCGTCAAATGGTTGGTGCCACTGTTGTGCTCTCTGATTGGTTTTCTAGGATTAGCACTACATCATCTGGACTAGTGCCACTCCATTTGGCTTACCAATGTTGCCACTATTGCAACGAGTTCAGTGGCTACCTGATTCCCTCACGTCAGGCTGATGCTATTTCAATGCTATCTGACTGGCTTATCTTGGATTGACATCATTTCAACTTGCTTGTCACTCTAGTGCTAGTCAACCGGTTCACTTTGCTTCAATGCTACATTTAATCAGACCAACACTATCTGATTGGCTTCTCCATATCAATACCACACTAGCCAATCAGATCAACACTATCCAATAGAGCTAACAATGTTGACTGGCTTAGTGTTAGTGCACCATTCAGTTTGCTACCCCTCAGATGGCATCTAGTATGGAGGGCTTCTGCTCAGGTGAGGCCCAACACCAAATATTGGCACCTTCTTATTAGGATGACA
Source organism: Sequoia sempervirens (assembly GCA_007258455.2). Classification (NCBI taxonomy): domain Eukaryota; kingdom Viridiplantae; phylum Streptophyta; class Pinopsida; order Cupressales; family Cupressaceae; genus Sequoia; species Sequoia sempervirens. The sequence continues at coordinate 19,649 of VDFB02090795.1, forward strand.
ACATCTCAGACTACAGCTTAGCTGACACCTAATTTAATTGGCTTTCCTCAAGATGGCATGCAGAGTGGATAGCTTCAGTGGATGCCAGGTTGGATGCCAAACATTCATGCCGCATGGTGCCACCCTAGGCAATGCTCTCATGGTGCATGTGATGTCCAAGTATCATCCCTTACAAAGCACACATGGAAGACAAATTTACACCTTTGCATAAAGATGAATTGTCAACCCTTATAGAAACTGAACCGATCTGTAAATGGTTTTCATTGTAACTGCCTCTCCTTGTAATTCTTCTTGTTTCGACCTGAGGAAAGCAGGTGTTCATTTCCCATGTTCCCAGGTCCTCTAGCTTTGCAAATCTGGTAGGATTTGTTACTGGAATTCTCAGTCTAGAAGAGAATTATTATGTTCTTATTGTTTGCATGAATGCATAATGCTTTGCTGCGTTGCATTGTGTTGCATATTCATTATAACATGGTAATTTACTAGCCACATTATTATGTTGCCCTCTACAACACTCTCCTGGGACTTGTGTTGTGTATCAGTCAAGAACTACTCAATTTAAGTAATTTGCAACAGAAGTCAAGAGAGAATAGCATCAGCATTGCTCTCTAATCAAATTTTGGTCATGCCATCAAAACACTTGGGAGTTCAGGCATCTGTTTGCTGACAATGTGAGATAGGAATTTTGTTTTAAACACCGTCCCTATAGGGTTTAAAAGTTCTCACCGACTAGAAGTAATAATACTGTGTAAGGTGTTTATTTTCATATTAATTTTCTTTCATTCCTAATCCATACAAGAACAATGTTAGAATTGTCCAATGAAGGGGATGGTCTGTGATGAAAATATAATTACTTTATCCAATTCAGAAGCCTTTATCAAAATTTAGTTCAAACATGTAGTGAAGAACTGTGTCTATCAGACACATAACATAATGTCTATAATTTTTGCAAATTTCTCCCTCAACTTTGTAATGCATTTTTACACAGGAATGGACAATGTTGTGCCTTGCCTTGAATTCATCAGACAAGCTTTCATAGAACTATATACAGATTTCTCAGGAAGAATTTTGGTCATCTCTGCACTGGGTCAGTTTACTGTACGCATTTCTTGTGATGTGCTAGTTGCCACAGGAAGAATTGAACATAGTCAATGGAAGTTTCATTTTTCTGTACTATTATCATCTAGGTGTAGTGTCCTTGATGTCATACAAGGTCATACTTCCATTTATTTTTCCTACAAATGTCTTCTACCATATTGTGGAGTCTTTTTTCTTTGCTTATTCCTTTTTCTCCATTTTTGATCTTCTGTGATGGCTGCCATATGCTGATCCAAGCACACAAAAGAGCAACCTTTAACATCCTACAAGTGAATAACACACCATTTAAAGTTTATAACATCCAATATTCTAGACCAGAATTAAATTCCAAGAAGTTTTATAACTAAGGCTTTGCTTCCTGAGTTCATTGCCAACATGTATTGTTCTCTTGAGGGATAGTACTATTATCATTGTGAAACAATTTTCTGATATAACTTATCTTCAGGTTGCCATATTGGCATCATATCAAACAATTAACATACACTTGAAACAACTGCTGTTCTGTTTTGATTTCCAGCTGCCTGATTCCTACAGGCTGCCTGTAATTGTTGCAAGATGTAAGGAATGGGAGCTAAGTGAATGACAAGATACTAAAAATTCATAGGATTCTTTCCAAGGCTTGGTAGATGAAGGTAACGTACAGCTTATCCTCTTACATCTCTTGGCCAGAGGAACTTTTACATCATCAAATTCACAAAACAGAGCGTGGGGTGAAAAAACTAAATGTGCTTTGCTTCTAGATAATTCTTTATCTGATATCATAACGGCTTAGAAAAAGAAAAATAGAACTTATCATCCAATAATTTTCCAACTCCATGAATCAGTTTCCCTTTGAATTATAATATCGCTTTTTTTGTATTGGTAGAGTGTAATAAATTCATTCCTAGAGCTTACTTCAGCAATTACATAACAACACAGAGGAAGCAATGGATTGAGCTTACTTCAGCAATTACATAACAACGCAGAGGAAGCAATGGATTGAGCTTACTTAAGCATTTATATAATCCAGTAGGTCATAGATTCATCATAAAAGCAGCATTCCATGATTTCCGGAAACATCCCATCTAGGGAACCATTTTTATTTTCTCAAGGAATGAACATATCATTATTTCCTTGACGTCAACATTACTGAATTATTTCTTGTAACGAATCAGAACAGGATACAGAGTAACTTCTGTACATGACCTATCTGTGGATGGCTTTAATTCTATGAGTCCCCTACAAGCTATAGACACTAATTGACATCTACTTCAACTGTAATATACTTGATAAATTACTGGAAATTTGCTGTGTTCTAGACTTATCAAATCTGTTCTTCAGTACTCACACATTCTACATCTTTACAGTGAAGATATGTCTTCTTAGTGCTTTCACCATCTAAGATTTGCCTGAAGGAATGAGTGGTGGCATTTTATCAAACAACTCATGAGCATGCTTTTTCAACACCATTGTCTTGCCTGCCCACAGGCTTTGACGGTGGAGAGAGTAGAAAGTGGGCTTGGTAGAGGACACTACTTATTTCACATGCATACAATGAACATATTTTTTCTTAGTGGTTTCATGGTTTCACCATCTTAGATTTTCCCTGCAGGAATTACTGGTGGCATTTTGTTAAACAATTCATAATTGTGCTTTTTAAGGACATTGTCTTGTCTGTCCTCATGGATTTTTGGTGGAGAGAGTATAATTGGCTTGCTGGAGGCTGGACAGCCTTGTGTACTTATCCGTGGTGGTGCATTCCCACCCCAACCATTAGCTAAAGCCTAAAGGTGTTATTGTCACTTGCCAGAAAAATTATTCGGGGGTAATTTTCTCAAAAACAGTTTTTTTTCTAATAAAAAGGAATCCAAGTCAAGCATTAAGGGGGCCTTCTGGTTCGGAATTTTGGAATATATCCCTTGCTCCCACAAGGTCCCCATGTTAAAATAGGACAACACTTGTCTATAAATTGCCATACAAGTAACTGAATTTAAAAGGGCTGGTGAGGAGTATACATGCTGCCTTATCCTTTGTTCTCACTCCCAGAATACTCTCTTGATGTTTACCAACACAGCAAGCTTACAAGGTATCAGTCCATCATTGTTAGGGGCAATAATTCCACAAATCTGGATTCTAAAAAACTAAAAAGTCTTCCATAACGGCAAAGTCATGGATAAATGGTTGCCACTCAAGAAGACACCCTAAGCCTTGGACATATGCATAATTGTCATGCCCCTGAAATTGCAACACTAAAAAGATAAAATCCAAACATTAGAATACAAATAAATAAATAAAATAACAATATAAAATTATAAATATTAAAATATAAATACAAATAATTTAAATATGATTATAATAATAATCATTATAATATAATACTATAAATATCAAAGCATATATATAAAACAATAAATATATTTATAATAAATTCAATTTATAAATATATTAATATAAAATATCTAAATATAAAATAATATACATTTTGAAAGGGAATATAATAGTAAACGGCAGCGATCAGATTGGGGACAGCAGCGATTATAATTATTAAGGTGGCACTCCTTAAAACAACGATTAAATGAAAAGGCAGTAATTACTATATATAAGGGTGCAGCAATTCATGTTGTGGAAGACAGTGATTGGAATAAAAGGGCAACAAAACAGTTAGGAACAGGCATCTTTAATGTTGGAAGGCAGCGCTTGACTCTAGGATTATGCAATAGCTTTTCAAGATAATTAAAATATAGTAATGGGCAGCGATCAGCATTAGGAGGAAGGTAACAATAAGTCATGTCCCGTCTAAGGGCTATTTCTATTCAAGGGATGCCTCTCTTCATAGAGGCAAGGAGAAATAAAAGGAAAGAAGAATAAATAGAAAGAGGAGGACAACGGCAGAATTATATAAGGAATATACAGCAGAAATTAGAAGGAAGAAGAAGCAGATTAGAATGAGGGAAAAATAAATAAGGAATAAGGACATCTCTGAGTGTAGCAGCAGATACAATCAGAGAAAGGAAGTAATATCTCCTAAGTATTAATCAGCAAAAAAGATGAATATCTTCTCAGTATGGAAAGTGAGGAGGAAATAGGAGGTCTAATATAATAGGAATAAATAAGTAGTCTGCACTCAGAAAGGCAACAGCCCCTAAATATATTAAGGGGACTGATATCATAAAGTATATATGAGAAGAAGATAGTTCAATGGAGGATAAATGAAGATAAATGATAAATCAATAAGGGAAGTAAGTTAAATATAATTACACACACACACACACATATAGGATATCTATATATATATGAATTATATACGATTATGCAATAATGATGCTTGCAGCAATTATTGAGCCTTGTAAGTAATTATGATTCTTTGATATAAGTATGGATAATGGATTCTTATTTGTTTTACACTAATGATATCTTTTGAATGTTAAGAACAAAATTGATTGAAGGAGAGGAAGATACAGATCAGCAAGGAAACCAATCCATTCCAGCCAAACAGATCATTATTATCAGATATACATATATATTCAAGGGTATATTGGATATTTTCTACCTATCATTGTTTTACACATGTATACATATTGCTTATAGAAAAGAAAGAATATTTAAGTATATGTTCCTATGATAGAATATGTGATATGCTTGATTGTCTGAAACCCACCTTGTAGAAAGGGCCTGGGGTGGAGTGGTAAACAAGGCTAGTAAGTAAGCCATTCTAGAGTTGACCATAATGGCTCCTAGGACTAGAGGGCACTTACCCAGAGAGCCAAGTAGCCCACTTACAACCCCCACCCAATTCCACAAGATGGCAAGTGTCTTTAGGGGGTTGAGACATTGATGGGGAAAGCAGATACAAGCTGCCAAGGGAGAGGGTTGTGGTAGACACCCTCTTAGGCTTGGTGTAGAAATGGCTTCGGGTGGACCCATCATGTCCCTTCTCCCAAATCCTAGCGTGTTTGTGTTAATGATAATCTATGGATATGGTGTAATTGCCTAACTCTAATAAGTAAGCATATGTTGTTTGTGGTGATTGCAAGATTCAAAACCAAGATTGCATCATTAAAGAGATATTTATGTGGTAAGGCCAACTCCTAACCCTACTTTGCTGCAATTTGTGATCAGTAAGCAAATTCTAGGGAAAATAAGGAGAGGGACATTACAATAATTTACAAGCTGAAGCTAACCATTATAGCACAAATTCAATAATCGAAAGATACTTGTAATAACAAAACATGGCATTTCACTGCTAATAGTCACACCTTTCTCAAATTCTCCTTCCTCTATTCTTCCTTATTTTTCTTCTTCCACTTCTTTACTTCTTTTTTTTCCTTTTTCTTCTAGTGGGTTTTGCAAGAGGAGTTTACATTGGAACATTGTTCAAGCTTGAGGCAAGCATTGTGTGTGATGGATGCAATAGCTTAATTGTTATTCATCTATGTTACTGGTTTCCTCTTATAAGGGTGCTATTGCAGGACTGAAGGGGAGTGGGTTCTAGAGTGGGGTTGGAAGCATGGATAGGATGGTTAGGGCATAGCCTTGCCACCTTGGGTACCCAATCCACAGGCCTAGTTGTGTTTAAAATGAAAAAATGTAATGTCCCAAGTCCAATTTGAGTTCTTAGGCCGACTTGTTTCAGAAAAAAGTGTTTTTAAACACTATTGATAATAAAATAATTAATAATTAGGATCTTTGTGGGCCGACCTCACTTGAGGCGCCAATTCAAAATTTGAATTTAATATTTGTTCTGGCTGACATACCTTCTTGTTGGCGGTTTGTTTAGTTTAAGTAGGTGACTAATTCCTTAGTCAAGCATCACGAATTTTGGACCTTGTCTTGCTGAGTTTTGTAGAGGGCATAGCTGCTCTGACTTGGGCACTCAAGTATCGAGCGTAGCTTACTTGAGGGAATTCGTGTTTCTTCTATCAATCAACTTTCAATTGCTCATTTCGAGTTTGATGTGGATTGCAGACCCATCATAGACCAAGCTCAATTTAGAAGTGTTTGCATCATTTGCAAGGGCCGCGTACACAAGCATCGTCGACAGGGGAGAAGACGATTATCAACCCGCCCGAGCCTCATGGCCTTGGCCGAACACCACTCAATCTTCGACGATCAATTCTTTCACCACCGGCGTCTCACCACATTCACCCGACATCATCTAGAAGCCTTGGCGCACACAGATATATTCCTGCGGTGGAAGCACTGACGGATATCAAGTGAGCTATCTGGTAGCGATTGGGCTTATCTGAAGGAGGTCGGTCATCCTGTTCGCCGACACCAAACATTCCTAGCCGATCCGCTATTCATTCTGTCGAGCAATCTCAGTCGCACTATTAGAGTGGACTATCTAGTGATTCTAGATCAAGGGGATTCGGTGTTTGCTAATTCACATGTGAGTGGGCAATCCAATGGAATTGAAAATCTGTGTGTATACAATCTAAAGAATTTCGTCTGTATTGTGATTTCTTCTTGAAAGCAATCAATCGACTTGACTGTTATTTGGAAACTGAAAATTTGTGTGTATACAATCTGAAGAATTTCGTTTGTATTGTGATTTCTTCTTGAAAGCAATCAATCAACTTGGCTATTATTTGGAGTGTTGTGTCAATTTGTTCGAGCATTGTTACTGGTTGCAATTTGAGTTTATATTTTGCATTATTTTTCAAGCAAGTTCTTTACAGTGGTATCAGAGCCTCAGACCCTGCCAGCTTGAGGGTATTTTATGCAGTTGAGTCAAAGAGATCAGTGCGCCATTGAGAGGGAAAGAAAGAAAGCAGTGGCAGAGTCTTCTGGAATAGGAGATAGAGGTAAGAAGATGGGAGACAAATATGATCAGTTTGAGAATTTCTTGAAAAAGATGGCCCATGTGCAGGAGCAAATGGCCAAGTAGCAAGAACAAACGACCTAGATGATACAATTAATGATGCAGTCCATGAATGACAAGAACAACAATTGCAGATCAGCTTCAAACAATGGCCTGGAAGGAAGTCATTCCAACAATTTAGGATTCGAGACTCAAAGTAATAAGGTCATGCACCCCACACAACCCACGTTTCTACCCAAGCATGGACCAAATAATGGAGGGGAAGAACAGAGTCTAGCAGAAGGAGATATCAACGCAAGTATGGAAGCTTATATGCAGATTGATCCTGAGATAAAGCACCAACTTCCATTCATTCAATTTTACAATATAAGGAATGGATCGAAGGGAAGCCAAGTAACTTACCACCCCAATAGGGATTTGCAGCATAGGGTGAGTAAGCTTACACTTCCAACGTTTGATGGCTTGGGGAAGGTGACCGCACAAGCATGGATACAGAAGTTGGATACATTTCTCTCAGCCCCATGATTGAAGAAGAAGCTATCAAATTTTCCATTCTACATCTAGAGGGTTTAGCTCATGAGTGGTGGCACCATGGCATTGTGACTCAAGGATTTGGACAAATATCTACACATGCAGATTTCACATAGAAGCTAACAGAGAGATTTGATAGGAAAGACCCTGAAGCATACTTTCAGGAGTTAACAAGACTCAAGCAAACAAGCACCATGGATGATTATGTTTCAGAATTTCAAAGGCTTGCGGTGATGGTATCTGATGTTTGGGACAAGAGGCTCATGTTCTTTTTCATTGAAGGCCTATTAGAGACTTTTCATGGCTTGGTGACAGCTTTGGAGCCAGCAACATTGGAGGAAGCTATTCGGAGGGCTTTGAGTCTTGAAGATTCCGCCAGGAAAGGGAAGACCATTGTCAAGAGTACACCAGCAGGGCAGCCAAAGAAGCCTTTCATTAAGGCTAATCCACCACCTAAGGGTCCTCCTCTAGAACCACATGACATGTGAAGGAATGAACTCCGTAAGAAGGGTTTGTGCTACTATTGCAAAGAAAAGTGGAACGAACATCACAAATGCCAAGGGGAGGGGTCAAGTTTATTGAAGTGGTTTCCGATGATGAAGCAAAAACTGATGAAGGGAGCAACGAGAAGGTCACTAATGAGGGAGAACAAGAGGTCATGATAGAAGGAGGCCCCATGGGAGGTACTCTTGCCGCACTTTCAGGGGCACCACGATACCATTCTCTCCGTGTTCAAGGAGTTCTCTGAGGGCAGAAAGTGACAGTGCTGATAGATAGTGGAGCTATTCATAATTTCATTGATACAAAGACAGTTGCCAAGTTGCACTTGGGGATAGAAGATTTTGAAGGGTTTGATGTGGCAACTGCTAGAGGAAACATCCTTTCTTGCACTAGATGGATTCAACAAATGGAGCTGATCTTAGGAGGACACAAGATGAGGGATGATTTCTATGTTGTGCACATCGGTGACATGGACATGGTTTTAGGGGTTTAGTGGCTTCATTCATTAGGAGAGTACGCCACCAATTACCAAACTATTGAGCTGAAATTCAACCATACGGGTAAAGAGATTGTTCTCAAGGGTCTCTCTAGGAATGGTCCTATGGTAGTTTCAGCAAAAAGAATGGAGCGGTCCTTCAAGAGAGGTGAAGTAGCATGGGTAGTAGAGTGCTTGATTACAGACACTAGTCCATCAAAAGAAGAAAGAACCTTTCCCATTGACATTCAGGCTATTTTGAACAAAAAGTGCAAGGTGTTTAGCGAGATTCCATTAGGGTTGCCACCGGATAGGGGGTTTTAGCATGTGATAGAGCTTGAAGGAGCCAAACCAGTTATCACTACTCCATATCGTCATCTGAGGGTGTACAAGGAAGAGATTGAGAAGGCCATCAAGGAGTTGTTGGATATGGGACACATACGGCCAAGCTCAAGTCCTTTTGCCTCATCGGTGGTGTTGGTCAAAAAGAAGGATGGGACACTCAGGATGTGCATCGATTATAGAGCTCTCAACAAGAAGACAATCAAGAATCGCTACCCTATTCCTAGGATCGATGAATTGATAGATGAGCTACACAGAGTAGTGTATTTTTCCAAGATTGATCTACGTTCAGGATATCATCAGATTAGAGTCAGAAATGAGGATATGCATAAGACGGCCTTCAGGTGTCATTATGGGCATTATGAATTCTTGGTGATGCTGTTCGGGTTAACCAATGCCCCTGCTACATTTTAGTCTTGTATGAATTAGGTATTCATTCTTCAGTTGAGGAAATTTGTGTTGGTTTTCTTTGATGGCATCTTGATCTATAGTAAGACATGGGAAGAACATTTGAAGCATATAGAGGAGGTACTTGATATTCTTGAGAAGAATTCATTTTATGCTAAGATGTCCAAATGTGAATTTGGGATGAATGAGATTCTGTATTTGGGCCATAAGATCAGCGCTCAAGGGGTTAGCGTTGATGAGAAGATCAAGGCTATTCAGGAGTGAGCTAGACCCAAGAATTGACACAATTGAGAGGGTTTGTGGGCCTTTGTAGCTACTATAGAAGATTTGTGAAGGGTTTCTCCCAGCTTGCAACACCGTTGACTAATCTGACTAAGAAAGGAGCTTTCTCTTGGAGTCCCATAGCACAACAGGCATTTGACAAACTCAAGGAGGTAATGAGCTTGTGTCCTAGTTTGGCTATTCTAGATTTCTCATCCCCTTTTGTACTTGAGTGTGACACTTCAGGAGAAGGTATTGGAGCAGTACTGATGCCAAATAAGTATCTTATCGCATATGAGAGCAGAAAACTCACAAATTCAGAGAAGGGTTTTTCCATCTACGATAAGGAGATGTTGGCTATCATGCATGCCCTTGCAAAGTTTAGGCAGTACTTGGTTTGTGGGAGGTTTGTGGTGAAGACAAACCATAATAGCTTGAAGTACTTCCTCAATCAGCATGATTTGAATGATAGACAACAGAAATGGGTAAGCAAGCTTCAAGCCTATGATTTTGATATTGAATATGTGAAGGGCAAGAGCAATGTGGTAGCAAATGCTCTCTCTAGGAAGCCTTATCTTTGTGCTATGACTGATATATCCGCTGATTGGAGGGTAGGCATTATAGCTGAGTATGCTAGAGATTCATTTGCTAATGATATTTTGGAAGGAAGAGTAATTGATGACAGGTACAAGGTGGTTGAAGATCTCATCCTCTACAAGAATTGGGTGTATCTTGTGCTGCACTCCAAGATCAAGGATAGGATTGTGAAAGCTTGCCATGACACTCCTCTTGCTGGCCATCCTGGGTTCTATAAGACATACAAGCAAGTGAGGGAACGTTTCTCATGGAAGGGGCTGAAAAATGATATTTTGTAGCATGTGAGAATGTTTGGTGTGCCAACAAAGTAAGACAGAGAATGTGTTACCAGCTGGTTTGTTGCAGCCCTTACCTATTCTAGATCAAAAATGGGAGAGCATATTGATGGATTTCATCACCAGGCTCCCAAGGGTGCATGGTAAAGATTGTATTTATGTTGTGGTGGATAGACTCACTAAATATGCTCATTTCTATGCCATTACTTCAGAATTTAAGGCTCCTCAAGTGGCAAATCTGTTCTTTAGAGAAGTGTTTAGACTCCATGGGTTGCCAAGAAACATTGTGAGTGATAGGGATAGTAGGTTCATTGGCTTGTTTTGGCAAGAACTCTTTCGTTTGGCTCACACAAAATTAACCCCCAACACTAGCTATCATCCCCAAACGAATGGACAAACGAAAATCATGAATAAGTGGATTGAAGGATATTTGAGAAACTATGTGACAGGGCAACAATTAGCTTGGGTGAAATGGCTACATCTTGGAGAGTTTTGCTACAACACCATGCATCACATGTCCATTGGGATGTCTCCTTTCAAAGCACTCTATGGTTACGAGGCTACCTTCTTCGTGAATCTGATCCTTGTAGATAGTAGAGTTCCAAGTGCTAGAGACATGGTATAGCAGAATGTGGACATCATGAACTCAATGAAAGAAAATTTGCAGCGTGCCCAAAATCAGCAAAAGTTATATGCAGATAACTGAAGGATTGAGAGGGTTTTTGAAGTTAATGACATGGTGTATTTGAGATTGCAGCCATACAGGCAGTCATCTCTCAACGGGAACAGAGTGGAAAAGCTGAAACCGAGGTTCTATGGGCCATTCAAGATCACAAGAAAGATTGGAGAAGTTGCATATGAGCTCGAGTTGCCTCCAGGGAGTAGAATTCATATTATTTTTCATGTATCATGCTTGAAGAAGGCGTTGGGACAACAAATCACATCATTGATGGAGTTGCCACTCCTAGATGACGAAGGGAAGCTAATTCTCGAGCCCGAGACAGTGTTGGACGTAAAAGAGAAGCGGCTTGAGGAACAAGGTCATTCCGGAATATTTGGTGAAATGGAAGAATTTGCCTACTGAAGATGCAACATGGGAAGGCGTGGAGATTTTTGAACATCCCAATCTGAGGTTGCTGGAGGACCAGCAACAGTCTGAGGAAGGGGACTGTAATGTCCCAAGTCTGATTTGAGTTCTTAGGCCGACTTGTTTCGGAAAAAAGTGTTTTTAAACACTATTGATAATAAATTAATTAATAATTAGGATCTTTGTGGGCCGACCTCACTTGAGGCGCCAATTCAAAATTTGAATTTAATATTTGTTTTGGCCGAAATACCTTCTTGTTGGCGGTTTGTTTAGTTTAAATAGGTGACTAATTCCTTAGTCAAGCATCACGAATTTTGGACCTTGTCTTGCCGAGTTTTGCAGAGGGCGTAGCTGCTCTGACTTGGGCACTCAGGTATCGAGCATAGCTTCAATACCTAAGGGAATTCTTGTTTCTTCTATCAATTGAATTTCAATTGCTCATTTCCAGTTTGATGTGGATTGCAGAGCCATCATAGACCGAGCTCAATTTAGAAGTGTTTGCATCATTTGCAAGGGCCGTGTATACAAGCATTGTTGACAGGGTAGAAGATGATTATTGACCTGGCCGAGCCTCACGGCTCTAGCCAAACACCACTCAATCTTCGGTGATCAATTCTTTCACCGTCGACGTCTCACCACATTCACCCAACATCGTCTAGAAGCCTTGGTGCACATGGATATATTCCTGCGGTGGAAGTGCTGACGGATATCAAGTGAGCTATCTGGTAGTGATTGAGCTTATTTGAAGGAGGTCGGTCATCTTGTTTGCCGGCACCAAACATTCCTAGCCGATCCGCTATTCATTCTATTGAGCAATCTCAGTCGCACTATTAGAGTGGACTATCTAGTGATTCCAGATCAAGGGGATTCAGTGTTTGCTAATTCACATGTGAATGGGCAATCCAATGGAACTGTAAATCTGTGTGTATACAATCTGAAGAATTCCGTTTGTATTGTGATTTCTTCTTGAAAGCAATCAATCGACTTGACTGTTATTTGGAGTGTTGTGTCAATTTGTTTGAGCATTGTTACTGGCTGCAATTTGAGTTTATATTTTGCATTATTTTTCAAGCAAGTTCTTTACAAAAAAAAAGAATTTTTATCATTCAAAATATATTTTAATAATATAAAAAACTCTAAAATGTTATTGACAACCCAAAAGTGACCAACTACTTCCTATTCTTTCACTTCATGATCACCAAGCACAAAAACAACCAATATCATTCCAAGTTGCTATTTTTTGCATTTTTGAAGGTTGCTAATTTTTCTTCAAACATGAAGAATTGCAAAGGTGCCAAAAACATTTGCTAAGTGCTATGGGAGGGAACTAGTTTGCACAAAGTAGATTTATCAATCAAAAGTAAGTATTTTGTAAGATTCTTTCAAGTTTTGGAATAATTTGTTCAAACAAAATTACAAGTTTTTAAATTTTTTTCTTTGAGTATTTTGAATGTTTTTTAAAATTGTTGTTTTATTTTATTATGTTTACATGGATTGTAGGGTTGTATTTTTGTTTTTTGTTTTATTTTTCTAAGTTAACATATTCTAGGGTTACATTATTTTTCTTATAATAGCAATCTATTTAGAATGGTTAGTTCAAGTTTAGTGGTCCCAACAAAAAAATAGATAGTTCAAATATGATTAAGCACTATGGAAGTATCTTATGATGATTGAACTTTAGGAAGTGAGACTTTTCTTTGGCATTGTAGTCACTACCAAGTTGAGTATAAGAGCTTGTATAATTGAGTGAAAGCTCACCTATGTGCTATGACCAGCCATGGAATTAAAGTTTTTCAAGGGCCAAATGAGAAGGGGTTGTCAAATAAGCAAATTATGGCATACATCAGAGAATACGAGTGCAGTTTTTGGACACAATTTACCATTCACTTCCTCAACTTGGTGATGGAAAAGATTGGTACTCAGATAGAGTGGATGAAAGAAATATACATTGAGGGTGAGGAGATTTAGATGTTCATGACAAACTGTCATATGCCCCAAGGCATCTTCAGGGCCTCCAATTTGGAGTTGTTGAAGGTAAGTTGATGAAATTTCAATATTTAATTTGAAAAACAACTTATATGACATATTTACCTCTTCAAACTTTAATTTGTTATATTTTACGCTATAGTAGGTTGTTGAGACTTGGTTTGTATCACACATAATGGTTTTGAGATGACTTATGAAGGTTCAAGATATGTTGAGTGCCATGGAATATGTGAGGTGGTCAAATTCATAGAGGGCCAAAAGGTCAAATCATTGATCTTGTCTATGATTGGATTTGTGTGGACTACATCTTGAGTTTCATTGAGCCCATCATGAGTATGATTAGGTTTGCTAATATGGACTGGTTGTGCCTATAGAAATATATGATCGCATGGGCTCCATGATAGAAAAAATAAAGGCCATAAGAGCAAAGAAGAAGAATGACCCTAGAGAAACATTTTTCTTAAGGGTGAAAAAATCGTTGTTGACTCCTTGAATGAGATGGCTAGACCTTGCATCTTGCATATGCAATGTCTCTCAAATATTGCAACATGAAGATACTTTCTTTGTCTATGAGAAATGCACCATGTAGAGATGGTGAAGTTGCTAAAGGGTACAAGAAAGCATTTTGAAGAGTCTTCACAAATTCAAAAGTGGAGGTTAATGTTAAGACTAACTTTAGTAGGTTCATCTTGTCATAGAATCATGGTATTAGGGCTTTTCGAGACAAGTACAAGGACACTCATACATGGTGGCACCTCCATGGGCAAGGTTGTATAATCTCCAAGTTCCAACCCTTTGCAATCAACATTTTCTCCCAAGCAACCATTTTCAAATTTTTATCATTCTTATTATTCTTTCACATTTTTAAAAATTTTTTAGTTGTATTGACTTGTCTCCAATTTCAACAAGTTCTGAGTTGTTCTTTAGTTGAGTAGAATTGGAGTACATACTCCTATTTTCACTCAAAACTCAATTAAGTGCAATTGATTGGCTGTAAAAAAAGGGAGAATTTGTGTTTTAATATGAATCCAAAGAAGGTGAACCAAAAGAGAAGGAACTTCTTACTCTAGCTTTGAGGAGATATGTTTGAAAAATAGGCATACAAAAAGATATTGTCTACTTGCTTATTGTTTTGCTTTTGTTTTATTTGCTATTGATGATGACCTTAGAACTATTGGGGAGGAAATTGATTCAAAGGAAGATAAATTTTGGAAGGCCATTGATGAAACACTAGAGCCTTGGACAAAAATATGACATGGGATTTGGTTAAGTTGCATGTTGCAAGAAAACTTGTTGGTTGCAAATGGGTGTTAAAGAAGAAGTCCAACGTAGAAGATAAGTAGAGAAGTACAAAACTTGCATTGTGACAAAGGACATTCCTAGGTGGAGGAGGGAGTTGATTTTGGTTTGATTTTCTCTTTTGTTGCCATGTAAAATTCTATTAGATGTTTTTGGCTATTGTTGTTGCTTTTGATCTTGAAGTAGAACGAATAGATGAATGTGAAGACAACATTCCTAATGGGGATTTTGAAGAAGAAATCTGTCATAGCTAAAAAAATTTACAGCTAAAGGAAAGGAAAACCTAGTTTGGAGGTTGAAAAAGTCACTTGATGGCCTAAAACAATCACTAAGGGCGTGGTATTAAAAATTTGATACTTTTGTGTTGGGACTAGAATTTGTATGAAGTGAAGTTGATCATTGTTTATATTTCAAACAAGTGGTGACCATTATGTTATTAGGGTATTATATATTATTGGTATGTTGCCAATTGGAAACAATGAGGAAATGGTTAAAGATGTTAAAACTCAATTGTGATCACATTTTGACATGAAGGATCTTAGTGTTGCAAGCTTTATTTTGGGTATTCAAATTAAAAGGGATTGTTTAAATAAGAAACTCTAGTTGAATAAGAGAGAATAAGTTGAGACTATATTGTAGAGGTTTAGAATTCAAGAATGTAAACCTATTAATATTCCTATTCCAATAGGTTGAAAATTATCTATAGATAAATGTCCCAAAACACAAGAGGATATTGAGGACTTATCTCATTTTTCATATGCAAGTGTTGTTGGAAGTGTAACGTATCACATGGTTTGTACTAGACTAGTTATTGTCAATGCAATGTGATGCTATAGTATCCTTGGGTTGGTGCAATCTTGTATCACCCCAAAATAGATGTGTAGTGCTTGCACATTGGCTTAATTTTTGCATGCCCCATGTTGTTTTTGCATTTTGTTTGTGTTTTGCACCCCTTGCTTTCGATGTAGTCTTGAGCCTATGATGCCTATGTGCTTTTTTGTCGTCTTCTGCAGCCTGTTGCTTGTGTGCTTTCTAGAGAAGTCAAATAATGTTAGCATGTCAAGGAGTTGGTCATTCTATTAGTATCCTTTCATTAGACATTGATTAGATTTTCAAATTAGATGTTTGAAGAGTGTCAGTGCAGAATCTATTATGGAATGGTTGATTGTTCTTAGTGTAGATAGCATCTTAACTCCTTTTGAGCACAATGTAATGGCATCCATCTATTGAACAAAGGTTGTAATTGATGTCAAAGGTTGTAATTGATGTCAAAGGTTGTCATTGATGTAGTAAGAGGATTGATGTCAAAGGAGTTCATTGTGTCTAGGAGTACTTGAATCATCATTATATTCCCCTTGACTTATCATTTTGAGTTGTAGAGATTTGCAAAAATATATGTTACTAGTTATAGTTCTAGAAGTGTGTGTGACTGTTGTATGTTTGCAATATCATGCATTCATCTATTCACTATGATAGAAGTAAACTGGAAGATTGTACTAGAATGTTTCAACTCAGTTCTCATGGCAGAGAGATTTCTCTAGCAATACAATTATGGTCAGCATTTCTTTCAGAAATGCCGTTTGGCTTTGCGGTTTCAGAGGAGAGTATGTCTACACTAGTTCTATCATAATCTAGAGTTTCCAAAGGATATGTTCAACATGCAAAAAGATTGTAGTGTCAAAAGGTTCTTTGTGCCTGTCTGTCAACCAGTTGGTGCTCAAGGTCTGTGCAGTAATGGCTAGTAGCATGCAGAATTCAAATCTTGTGTGTGGTGTCAAGATAGGACCTGATTAAGGTTCCTGTGGTAGTGCATGACATCATGTTCTTTGGCGGCAACAAAATTTGTTTTTGGACCGACCTGTTACACGTTTCATGGAATTTGAATTTAGGTCCACCTTATGTGTCCTGGTTATTTGCAGACCCCTAGCCAACATGGAAGAAGTGTTAATGTAATGTCATGTATATATTCATTAGTCAGATGGATACACAATGTGAATTTGACGAAGTGCAGAAGGTGAAAATACAAGGAGATGGTGGTGAAGCTAGAGTTATTCAATGTGAGTTGCATTTCAAAGGATGTGCTATTATCAGAAGATCATAAGAAGTGTGTAAGAGTGTTTGTAGCCAGTCTAGTAGTGTATGAGGTGTCTTAGGCTACAATTGAAGATCCACAAGCTTTATCTCTGTAATCCGGTAGGACTAGTGTTCTACCTGTTGTATTGATTCAATTGGGGATTGGTGTCTCTAGTAGGTTGGTGCCTGCAAACACAATAGTAGGTTGGTGCCTACTTCATATTGTAAAATTCACTTGTATATTTCTACTTTGTGAGGCTGGATTTGGGTAGTAGATCCAAGCAGCTATTCTCACCATGGTTTTTATCTTGGGTTTCCACGTATATCTGGTGTTCTCATGTGCAAAAGTGTGTGCTTATGTTGTTCCTTGATCATTAGTATCTGCATTGATTCAAGTTCCATTTTTGATATGTGCATTTGAGTTAAGAGTTTTAAATAGATTTGATCTATTGATTCACCTCCCCTCTCAGTAGATTGTGTTCCCTTCACCATCCACTATGACCTTTCAAGATCATGTCAACCAACTTGGTGGTGCTATTTATAGTGGCGTCATGGCCATTTGCATGGGTTTTGATTCTTAAGGTTCCATTTTTGCAAATTTTGGGTAGAGCTAGGTGAATTTGATTGTAGTTGGAGAGAATCTTTGCACACAGCTTCAAGGTTGGGTAACATAGTGTGATTGGGTTTCATGTATTGGTGGCTCTTTGTTGTGTCTCATTATTTTCTACTATTTCATTTGGTTTCCATTGTTTTCTTCCTTGTTTTTCTTTTGTGTGTGTGCTTTGTGTGCTTGTTTGAAAGTTGTTCATTTGACCCTCTCGTTGCAACTGCATTGGTCTAATAGTGAAGCTTTGTGTTTTGAGTCCTAGAGGTGATCTCAAAAGAATTCCATTAACAAAGCTTTGTGCGGATTTTTGTCTCATTGCAAGTGAACTAGTGAAGTTGTCTCCTGTAGGAGGAAGAGGTGGCATGAGAAACCAACAAGTGGTTCACATTGCAAGTTTGGTTGATGCGTTTGGAGCCATTCATGCTTGGCTTGAGGTCATTGAAGCCACACAATGAAGAGGTCTTGTGGCGATGGAGGGAATTGGCTAAGATGAGAGAGCATATCATGACACAAAAGGGGTGTTGTAGATGTAGATGGTGATGGGAACTTTACGTTAGAGGAAATATTTGCTATCACCTTGTTGATGGTGAGTAGCAAGCTAAGGTTTGATCTCTCTAGTTACTCAGAAAGCTCAAATATGGAAGAGAGGATTGATTGGATTGATAAGCTAGGGAGATATTTAAATTTTGAAGAAATCAAGGACTTGAGAAGAGTCAAGCATGCCACCATGAAGTTGAAAGATCATGCTGCTTAATGCAAGAGGAGAAGCTCAAGATCTCGTAGTGGGTTCGCATGGTGGTCAAGCTTAAGAGAATGTTTATGTTGACCAATGATGCGTTGGATTTACACAAGCAGCTCCAAAACCTATGCCAACAATAGATATCTATGAAACTTGTTAACTCAAAACAAAATGAAATGTCAAGCAGCTTCCTTTCCACTTTCTGATCACCAAGTTCCCAGTGTGGGTGAGGTGAGAGCATATGGTGTATGGGATTACAATTATACTTGAAATAAAGTAGCTGGAAGTAATATCCACTTATCCGGTGGGGATTAGCTTAGCACTTCCACTTTTCAGTGGGAAAGTTTATACAATAAAGGAAATGTAAAGCCAACTCTTCCACTTTCTAGCTTAGCACTTCCACTTTTCAGTGGGAAAGTTTATACAATAAAGGAAATGTAAAGCCAACTCTTCCACTTTCTAGTGGTGAGTGAATACAAAGAAAATAAGCAACTCATCCACTTTTTAGTGGCGAGTGAGTACCAAAGAACCACTTATTCTGTGGGGTGAGTAACATAAGCCACTTATGCAATGGGGTGAGTAACAACAAAATATCAAGAGTAGTTCATTGGTGGTACTATCACTTAGTGTTACAATGTAAGCTCATTCAAAAATCCCCAATTCAAGATATGCATCTGCTGTTACAAATATTGCTATGAAAGAAAAATGATATAACATCCCCACATGTAACAAAACTTCAAAGAACTAACTGCCCATCATTGAAATAGCAAATATACCTCAAAGAAATGGCAAATTACAGGTCTGAAACTTCACTACAGCTGTCTAGACAGCGAGATAATGACTCAGAAATCTTCAATAAGCCACTCCTGAATGCACCCAATGGTCAATGTAGACTTAGAACAATGTTTCCAGCTCACTCTAAGCAACTTACCACCCCTCAAGAATGGATTATAAGGGTTTGATAATGATTAAACAGCAGTTACAAGTCTGATATAACTCTGTGAACACTCAAAAAATTTCACATATTTTCATCTCTAAAATACTTGGAAACTCAAACTCCATTAAAAACCAATGTGTTTCCTAAATGAAAACACCCAACCAGCTAGGATGGATCTTGCACCATTGAAACTAGTGAATATTGACGAGGGTTTTTGTCCTCAATCAACTCTTGGAAGAACTCAATGTTCACTCTGATAGCATCCTGTTATGTGTGTAAACTTCCATAATGCAAATAAGAGCCCCAAACCTCTTTTTATAGCTTTTTTGAAAAAAACACTTTTTTTTCTTTTTCATTGCTTTTTTCGAAAAAAAACACTTTTTTGCTTTTCATAGAAAATGCCTCGTTGCTTTTTCTCAAAAAAAGTGTTTTTTTGCCTTTTTAAAATAACTTTATGTCTAAGTCCCCTTTTCCCCTAGGGCCTAGGCGTCCATTTGAGGGGTCATAACATAACTTTATTAAATTAAAACACTAAAGTAAATATTATAACGTTAACTATATAAATTTAGTGTAATAATTTGAATAATCCAAACCATTTTGCAGAAAGCACTGCCAAGGCACTAAAAACTGAAACTGATCACGCCAAGAAGCTGATGTTGGGTGCCAAAACAGGGACTTACTAAAAATAACAGTGTTCTCCAGGAACTGTGGAGAACCCAAAAGGCTCAAAATGCTACAAAGGGCGTCACCTCAAATCTGAAAGCTAATTGAACTCCACACCACCATCGGATGCCAAGACAACCCTAAATTGAGCTCTCCAAGAGTGTTGGAACTCTCCTAGACTAACCAATTAGCCTTTGGAAGACTTGGAAAATGGCTAAATGTGCATGAATTGGGTAAGTGGCAAAAGGGGACATTACAAGTACCATCTCTTTTCTAAAGAAAAAACAATTAGATGCGACTTTCAAAACTATTATTTCAATAAAAAAGCCTCCTTAAACAAGTCATGTAAACAAAACAAAAAACCAATTTTGTGATGACATATAGGTGCACCAAAAAATCATGACTTGATGTACAAGTTTTGAACCAACACTTTTTCTCTATTTCAATAAAAAAGCCTCCTTAAACATGTCATATGAAAAAACAAAAAACCAATTCTATGATGACATATAGGTGCACCAAAACATCATGACTTTTGATGTACAAGTTATGAACCAACATTTTTTCTTGTCTTTAAAATCTCCTCTTATAAATGACTTTCCATATAATATAATGCTAGAAATGAAAATTGTAGCTTTGGCACATGGCATACTATTAGTCTTATGATAAAATTTTTGTTTGTTGACATGGCTCGACATGGGTACAACAAAATTGCCAACACAAGGTGCCCAACTAGTAAATCTTTTCCCCTAAATAAGTTTAATGAAAAGCTTTTGGGAGAAAATTGCACAAAAAATAGATTAGATCTCAATGTTTTGGGTCAAACTTTGTGACCCATATTGAGGATGAATGACAAGATTGCAAATTAGAGCTCCTTATAAAGATACGTGCATGCACATCATGAGGTGTGTAATGCAATCACATAATCAACAATTGCGGATAAGCCATTTATGATTATCCTAATAGCATTAGTTATTTTCATTAACTCTCCTAAGCTTGTGGATGATGGGCTTCCATGAATTCCTACGTTGGCATTTGTTGTCCCTATCTAGGTTATTAAGATGATTCCCAGTCTCTTTTTAGTTTTCTCTTCATGAAGTGGTCCTCCTTACCAAAATTTTGGCCTCTATAAATGTTATGAGTGGATGCATGAGAGTGTTTTTCTAAAGTTGAGATCTTTATGTGAGTAAGATGTATGCTTGTGCAATGTTCTTTTCTTCATTGTTGAAAGTTATTTGTGTTTCACCAATGTAAGGATGATGAAAAGAGCAATCAGTGCAATAAACTCCACTACTTAACCTTGGATCAAGTATGCTTGTTGATTTGAAAATATCACCTTTTTAATTTGTGGTATGAAGATAGGTTTTATGCTAAGTTCATAGTTTTGGTAAAGGGTCAAGTATGGTTACATGGCTTTGGTATGTCGGTATGACAATTTTCTTTTTCTTGGGTACAGTACGTTTGGGTATGGATATATAATTTTATATTAATAATAACATTTGAATCCTTGATAGTATGATACTTCTTCATTGATCAATTATATTATGATAGTCATAAAGATAATTGTCTAAGTTGTTAGTTTTGGTCTCCACTCCCAAACCCCCTCATTGTAATCAAGTTTCTTATATGATAAGAGATCCCAATAACTAGTGGGGTTTGGAAGTGGAGACCCCAATGGGGTTGAAGGGCAACACCCCTCATGGGGGTCTGGGGGCAACACCCTTAGTGGGGTCGAAGGGCCCTTGTGGGGGTTTTAGGGGCAGCGCCCCTGATGGGTTCGAGGGGTAGAGCTGCCGCCACCATGCCCAAATTTAGGCCTTTGAAACCACACAAACCTTCAAGGTGCACACCATTTTCACAATTTTATCTCTTAACGACAAAATTAAGTAGTTTGCAAACATTCTCCTTAAAAAAAGACCAGCTACCTTTCAAAATACAAAAAATGGCATAGGAAGAATGAGTTTGTGTGAAATAAAGTTGTGTTTGTCAAACAACAAACATAAGAGTGTATTTATAGTTTAGGATGCTTTTTAGGGTTTTTTCTAATGTTTGTGTTAAAAAAATTCCTTTTTAATAGTTTTTTGGTTGTTTTAATTATTTTTTGCCCATAGGAGTGTTTGGGAGCGCTTGGGAGTGGACATAGGGTGTCCCTGTCAACCCGGGTTCGTTGTGGGTACGTTGTAGGTGTACCCACAACGAACTCGGGTCGGTAGGGGCTCCTTGCCTGTTCTTGGGATGCTCTTGTTGCTGCTCTTGAACCCGATCCAGTTGGGTACAAGAACAAGAACCAATTTAGGAGAACTAGGTAACTTAGGTTTTATGTTATGCTTTCTTGAATCCATAATTTTTTTTGATATTTCCTCAATGTTCTTCTATGCCCATCTGTTTGGAAATATAGAAAGAAAACACTTATACAGATCTATATGTTTGAGCTTCTTTCACCTCCATCCTTCTTGGAAGATAAGCATTATAAAAAGATCACAAGCAATGCTTTTAAGTTTTAGGGTTATAGATGAGGACCACATAGAGAAAGAGACTATATTTTGTTAATGTTATGGCAGCTTCGGGTTCATCCTTCCAGCCACGAGTGAAGACATAAATTAATATAGCCTATCGGCTATTTATTTATATGTGATATTTAATGTGAAGGGGCACTTCACTTGGCAACAATGTAATTTCTAAAAGGGCCGACCTTCCTTGCAATTCACATATTTTAATTGTAATTATATTTCTCTATTTTGGCCGACCTTGTACATGAAGAGGTGCGACCTCTCTCTCATTGTGTATTTATACAAGGTCATTTCCATCTTTTTCATCATCAAGTAAGTTCGATTCTCTCCTTCAGTCAAGTGCGAATTTTCTCCAAGAGCAGATTGCGAATTTCTCTAAGTGAAGATTTAGATTTCAAGGAAGGGCAGATTATTATCTGTTTTGCATCTAGAGTTGGTGCTGAATATTGGCCTTGTGATTGGCCTCATTGTAAAGAGAATTGTTGCCACTATTTATATATATAAGAAAGATCTTTGTTGCTGGGTTTTTCTCCCTCAAGAGGAGGGTTTTCCTAGGGTATCTGCTGTGTTTCTGTGTCTGATTTTGAATTAATTTTCTGTGCATTAATCTGATCATTAAAATTTACATGGTATCAGAGCGGGTTTGAGAGGATCGTGATCAGATTATTGCTAATCAACATACCCTACTTGTTCACTTGTCTTCACTAGTCAAGATGGTGAATGGTTTGAAGATTGAGGATAGGCTTGAGGGAGCATCTAACTTCACTTCATGGAGATTTAGGATCATGCTTACCTTGCGTGAAAAATGACTTGGGTGAGTTCGTGGAGTCTAGCGTTCCTGAACCTGAGGAGGAAGAAGAGAAGTTGCAGTGGGTGAAGAAAGATATTAAAGCAATGAAGATATTGGTTGATTCCGTCAAGGATCATATTGTTCCTATCATCTCTAAGTTGAAGACAGCGAGAGATATGTTCAAAACCTTGGAAGAGATGTACGAAATCAACAATACCAGCCGAGCACTTGCACTGAAGCATCAATTACACCATGTGAAGATGACGAAAGGTGAATCAGTGATTGCATACTTCATGAGGATTTCAGATTTGAGAGATCAGCTCTCAACAATAGGGCATATGGTTGATGACAAAGACTTGACCATGCTCGCTCTCAATGGTCTACCTTTGTCTTGGGAATCCTTCATTTAGGGAATCAGTGCAAGATCGAAATTGCCTAAGTTTGATCGCCTAAGATCTGATTGCATTCAAGAGGAATCAAGGTTGGTGGCAAGAGGCGTTGGTCCAAGTTCAAAGAATGAAGACATTCATGTTCTCGCCTCCCATACTTCAAAGAAGAAAGGAAAAGATGGAAGGAAAGGATTCTTCAAGAGGAATCGAGACAAGGGAAATGATGATGCACCTCCCTTCAAGAAGAAGAGAGACATGTCCAAGATTCAATGCTTTAGATGTGATAAGTTTGGGCACTTCGCTAAGCATTGCCCAACTAGACCTAAGCAACAAGTCACCGTTGCGGATGTTGATGATGCCTCTCCACAAAAGGATTCAAGTGAATATTTGTTCTATTCAGCATTATCAAGTAGTGTACCTTCTGACACCAACACTTGGATAATCGACAGTGGAGCTTCACGACACATCACCGGTTTTAAGGAGCATTTTTCAAGTTTGGTGGAGAAGGAGTCTTCTGAACAAGTCATCATTGGAGATGATGCCAGCTACTTCGTAAAAGGAATTGGGACCTCTTCACTTCATTTGGATTCCGGCATCACACTTCAGTTGAGTAATGTTCTTTATGTTCCTGGAATCAAGCGTAATCTTATTTCTATTTCAGCCTTGGAAGATAAAGGATATCAAGTTGCCTTCTCCAAAGGCAAAATTCTAGTGTGGATGGAGAACTCTAGCTTCAAGGATGCTCAAGTAATTGGAGTTAGACATGAAAACTTTTACAAGGTTTGCACACTTTCTCTACAAGCTTTGGTTCATGACTCTTCAAGTCTATGTGATCTTTGGCATCGGAGATTGGCTTACCTTCACTTCCGAGCCTTACCTATCATGGAGAAGATGGTGTCAGGCCTTCCTAAGTTCAACCAGGAGCACGAAGGTACTTGCAAGGGCTGTGCATTGGGTAAGAATATAAAAGCCCCCTTTCATAGTATAGAAAATAGATCTAAGTGTATTTTAGACCTTATTCATTCTGATTTATGTGGTCCTATGTCTGTTCCATCTTCGAGTGGATTCTTGTATTATGTTCTTTTTATTGATGACCACTCTAGGAAGACTTGGATTTTTTTGAAAACTAAAAGTCGAGGAAGTGTTGGATAGGTTAAAGAATTTAAAGCTTGGTAGAAAATCTTTCGGTAAAAGAATTAAGGTCCTCGGTCGACAATGGTGGAGAATACACCTCTGGCAGTTTAATTTTTGTATTGATCTGAGGGGATTAGAGGTTAGGTGTTCCCTATAATCCCTCAATAGAATCGATGTTGAAAGAAGAACATGACGGTGTGGAAGCGTGAAGACCATGATTCATGATCAAGATTTACCAGAAACAGCCTAACATGAAGTGACTTCGAGGGCGGCCATATGTTGAGCAGAAGTCCTCATAAGATCTTGGAGAATATGACTCTGAAGAAGCCTTTTCTGGGGAAGAAGCTTGAAGTCGGAGTCCTTGAGATCTGGATGTCATCTATGTTCATGTTCCAAAGGAAAAAGGAGCAAGTTGGGCGATTACGGCAAGAAGGGAATATTTGTTGGCTACAGTGAGACATCAAAAGCCTACAAAATCTACATTCCAGGCCAGAATTTGATTGAGATCAGTAGGGATGTCACATTCGAGGAAGATGTTGCATTCAGGACATCCAGGGGCATTCATATGGAGATAGATAATGAAAGGAGTCCTAGGGATATGGGGATTGACCATACTCACAGTTGAAGAGAGACCTGGCGGAACCGAAGGAGAATCTCTTGATCCTGTTGAACCCTTGGAACCTACTGATGGGCCTACTGACATTGTAGTTGGGAGAAAGAGACCTCTATGGGCCAGGCGTACTATGCAAGAGGGTGAAAGTTTTGCAGCTTCTAGAGGCACATTTAGAGAAAGTAAAAGGCCACATAAGTTCTCCAATTATGTTGCCTTGATGAGTCAGATTATAGAATTCAAGCCTACCTGTGTTGAGGAAGCATCTAGTCATCAGGTTTGGAGAGATGCTATGGCAGAGGAGTATCAGTCAATTCTTAAGAATGATGTTTGGGACATTGTCCCTAGACAGAAGAACAGAAGTCGTATTGTTATGCTAATGGCTATTCAAGATTAAGCATCTTTGAGATGGGAGAATTGAGAAGTACAGAGCAGATTTGTGTGTGGGTTTCTCGAAAGAGGGGAGTTGATTATGAAGAAACTTTTGCTCACATTGCTTTCATTTATTTGGTCAGGCTCATCATTGCTATTGCCGCATCTAGAGGATGGAAGATTCACCAGATGGACGTGAAGACAGCCTTTCTCAATGGAGTGATTGAGGAAGAGGTTTATATAGAGCAACCTGATGGATTTGAGGTTCATGGAAAGGAGTCACATGTTTGCAAATTGAAGAAGGCCTTGTATGGTCTTAAGCGAATCCTAGAGTAGCGAAATACGAGAAAAGGTTGATGCGTTACTGTCAAGCGGGTTTCTTGAAGAATGACAGTCCGGAGATCTCTACTTAAGAGTAATCAATGGTGAAAGCATTAATTTTGGTCTTATATGTTGATGATTTGATCCTCACTAGAGAAGATCACTTGATTCTCGAGTGTAAGAAGGAGTTGACTTCTGAATTTGAGATGAAGGACCTTGGGCTCATGCATTACTTCCTTGGATTAGAAGTTTGGTAGAAACCAGATGAGATGATTCTAAGTCAAGGAAAGCACACCAAGTGACTATACTTAAGAGATTTGGCATGATGGATTTGCAAATCCCATGTCTACACCTATGGAGACCAACCTACATAAGTTGAAGGAGAACAGCATTAATTGAACTTGGTGGATCCTACATTATGCAGGCAACTTATTGGATCCTTGATGTATCTAGTTAACACTAGACACGACATTTGTTATGCTGATAAGTGCATAGCCGGTTATGTGTGATAGAACCAGATACATCTTGTTGCAGCTAAACATATCACGAAGATACTTGCATTATACGGTTGGATATGTGTTGAGTATTCTTAGGAATCTTGAACTTGGAGTTACATGGTTTTACTAATTACGATTAGGCGGAGTTGTGTCCGCGAATCGGGAAAACACCTCACGGTTGTTGCTTACATTTGGGTTACTTTATGATTTCACAGTGCGGCGAGGCAGTCATCACAGCTAGCATTGAGTACAGCAGAGGTAGAGTACATTGCAGCTTGTATGGCAACTCGAGAAGCAGTATGGCTTCGTAAGCTCCTTGCAGGATTGTTTGGACAATCAATGTAGCCTACTATCATTCATTGTGATAATCAGAGTTGTGTGAAGCTTTCTGTCAATCCCGTGTTTCATGACAGAACCAAGCATGTTGAGATCATGTACCACTATATCAGAGATATGGTACTGCGGAAGGCTGTACAGTTGAGGTACATCAACACTAATGAGCAGACGGCAGATATTCTCACCAAGCCTCTCTCTAGGATAAAGTTTGTGTATTTTCGAGATAAGCTTGGTATGGTGGAGAATCCAGCCTTGACTGAGTAAGAGTCTCAGTATCAGTGAGCCTTGTTTAATGATTTCTTCTTTGAGAGAGAAGTTCGAGGTGAAATCCCTTGTTTAATGCATTTCTCTTTGAGATTTGAGGTGAAAGCCCTTGTTTCCACCCTCTGAGCTGAGTCATGGTGGATGTCATGTGTGAGACTCCATGACACATCTTGTACTTGTGAATGTCATGTTGAGGTGACAACATCATGCAAGTGATGAACACTTGTACACACCATAGTATGGTTGTAGCCATTATGGTTGATATTGTGTTGAGGCGATATCTAATATCACGATGAGGTGATATCTAATATCACGATGAGGTGATATTCTTCTTTTCACATTCGGTTTTAGCCAATGTGGTAGACATCACGTTGAGGTGATATGTCTTGTGTAGCTGGAAGTTCTCTCCCTAGCTGAGAGGGAGTGTTAATGTTATGGCAGCTTCGGGTTCATCCTTCCAGCCACGAGTGAAGACATAAATTAATATAGCCTATCGGCTATTTATTTATATGTGATATTTAATGTGAAGGGGCGCTTCACTTGGCAACAATGTAATTTCTAAAAGGGCCGACCTTCCTTGTAATTCACATATTTTAATTGTAATTATATTTCTCTATTTTGGCCGACCTTGTACATGAAGAGGTGCGACCTCTCTCTCATTGTGTATTTATACAAGGTCATTTCCATCTTTTTCATCATCAAGCAAGTTCAATTCTCTCCTTCATTCAAGTGCGAATTTTCTCCAAGAGCAGATTGCGAATTTCTCTAAGTGCAGATTTAGATTTCAAGGAAGGGCAGATTATTATCTGTTTTGCATCTAGAGTTGGTGCTGAATATTGGCCTTGTGATTGGCCTCATTGTAAAGAGAATTGTTGCCACTATTTATATATATAAGAGAGATCTTTGTTGCTGGGTTTTTCTCCCTCAAGAGGAGGGTTTTCCCAGGGTATCTGCTGTGTTGCTGTGTCTGATTTTGAATTAATTTTCTGTGCATTAATCTGATCATTAAAATTTACATATTTGACAGGGGTTTTCTGAAAAATAGATATAGTGCGGAATAAATCTCTATTGTATTCAAAAGATTGGAAAAGAAGAAATAAATGCTGAGAAGCTCGTGGGTGAAATGCAAGATCTTTCTAAAGCACTTTTACCTTACAATGAGGGGTGTGAAATAAAATTGACAAGATTTTGAGAAAGCATAATATAAAATTCATCTTCATACCAGAAAATAATATTAATTGGTATGTTCATAATTGACAAAACACACCTGATCTGAGGTTAGGCGGTGGGGTTTATTGCATTGATTGCTCTTGTGGCTATCTTTACATGGGTGAAATAAGGGGAGCTTTTCAACAAATAAAAATAGAAGATTGTGTAGAAATTCATCAAGGTCACATAAAGAGCTCAACTCAGGAAATTTTTTTGGTAAAAAATGATCACTTCATGAAAACCAAGAGAAGCTAAAGAGATTGAGAAGCATTGTAATAACATAAACAGGGACAAAGGATGTGAACTAGGGGCTCATGGAAGCCCGTCATCCACAAGCTTATGAGAGTTAATGAAAATAGTTAGTGTTTGATAGGCTATTATCAATTATTTGATATTCATTAATTACATGCATCGTGAATTAGTGTGCTTGTAGTGGAGCCCCATCTCATGATGTACTTGACATTAGTTATATAAGGAGCTTCAATCTATAATCTTATCATCCATCTTGATGGATCTAATATATTTTCTTTGCAGTTTACTTGCAAAACATTCTTCATTAAACATTGTGGATTGAGGAAGCTTGAAGTTTCTCATAATGCTGATTATGTGAATCACCCAATACTCTTTGTTAGGGATTAAATTGTCATTCAAAAGTTAAACACCTTTGTATGGGCATTATATTCATTTTTGTCTGATATTTAATAATATATATCTTTGTGTGAGCATTGTATTCATTTTTGATGGGGATCACATGTTCTTGATTTTTAATAGGAAAGATATGTTACAAATTTCGTTGCCATAAGTGAGAATAGAAAAATGAAATGGAGTTATGCTCTTTTTTCTTTAGGTTACATTGGATTTAAGTTCTGAAGATGAGAAAGCACAACTTGATAGCTTGCAAAACGAAGAATTCTGGTGAGTTGTTGACAACTATGTATCTGCTGCCTTTCATTCTTTCCTATATTCATGATAAAGAATTTGGATCTTGTAATGATTTCAATAATCTGAGATCAGGTATTATGATTTAGATTTTGCATTACTTTAACATTGTTGATTTTCGGCCATGAAAGTTTCATGTCCACAGATATAAATGTTTCAATGTATCAGCTGTGGTTTTCAGGGTGTATACTTGTATGGGAGATGATGAAGAATCTATTATTAGATTGTGAAAGATCATTTTGATATCTATTTCAATTTTTTTTTTTGTGTAAAGATAGTGTCATGGTTGAAAGGAAATGATAAAAATCTAATAATCTTTATGAGAAGAGTTATGCTGATGGAATTCATTATGCAACAGAAATTAACAATGGCATACACAAAGATAACACAAGATATACTGTGGGAAATCCTTCAGGAAAAGGTCCAGCAAGAAACATAGCACCACTCTCAATATTAACAAAATACTTACTGTTTACAATATAAAGAGATTTCGTTGTATTGATACATATCTTCAATCCTGTGCTAATCCAACAACATGCACCCTCCATCAACCTGTTTCTTCAATCTGTGCTTCAACTTGTTTCAGCCAAACAATGCAGCTCTTGCCTGCTAACCAGTACAAACCCCAGGTGCTTGTATTTATAGGTAAAATGCATACAAGAAATCACCTGAATGAATTAACCAAACCGTGGGTCCCAAAACCTTAGTCAAACTCCTCTGATCAAACCCAGGTGCCCCACCAAGGCATGCAAATGGGCTCATCAATTCCAATGCTCCATTTGGAGATTAGATGCCCCTAAAAATGTGGAATCAAACTTGCAAGACCATGAGCCCCACCCATGCATTCTATCCCACCTTACAATAATCTTTACACTGACTATATTTAGCTGGTCAAAGGTGCCTTCTTTCAGTGCACTTTATAACTCCTATCATAAGTGCTCTTACAATGTGACACCTTTAATGTGTCATAGGTGCTCTTACACCTCTTATACTTCATAGATGCTTTTACACACCTTACAATGTCATAGTTGTTTTTCCACATGGCAAGATTATTATTAGTAATTACAAGGGAAATCTCAAGATTCCTTTCCAATGTGGTGCCCCATTTTACATGAGTGGCCAATTTAAAATAATATTTAATTATTATTATGCAAGGTATTCAACACACCTTACTAACAATGTGTAATGTCCCACCCCGATTTGAGTTTTGGCTTTGCGAATTTGCTTGATTAATTTTCAGTTTTTCACATGGGACATTTTGTCAAACAATTTGCATGCAAACTGAACTAATTATGTTTGATAGTTTTGAAGGGGACAAATCACAAATTGCAAGCTCAATAAAGAGACAACAACATTCTTTATATTGTTTCGGACTTGTGCACCATATATTACATTTGAGCATGGAATAGAGCCTTTAACATCACATTCCAGAATTATGATATGACAGAAAATACAATTCAGAAATATTTATATATCAGATATAATGCTCAGAAACAAATACCCGGATGACAAGTTTACTCCAATGTGTAGTGCTTCCAGGTATGGTGCTACACCCAGCAAACAAGACCCCCTGAAAATGAATGGTTGGCGGCTGACGTGTGACTGTCTGTTGTACAAAATCTTGCCCAGGTTGTCTTTCAAACTCAGCAATGCTCCTTATACCTACAGCAGCAACAATGGCAGTCTCTATAGCGAGTAAGTCTCACGCCCAAAGCTGATATGGAGTTTACTGTATGTGCCAGCTCCAGTATATGCAACAGTGACCTTTCAATCATATGCCTGGGTTAGAATGGCTTAATATACACACAACAATAACAGTTCCTCATATCAATATCAACACTTCATACCATTTGTCCAACAACATGGTTTATTCAATATAAATCAACTGATATAAATGATGCCCTCAAGGAAAGAAACCCCAATCTCATTCAATCCCAAAAATGGGGTGTATAAATGTTTCCTGCTGCTGATTTCTGATGCTAATATGAATCACCTCTATCATTCAATTCAACTGCTGATGAATAAACACCAATCCCTACCTGGGAATGATGAACAAATCTCAGATTTCCTAATTATTTCTTCAAACCCTTAAATATGAAACTCTTGTAGATTCAATGAAGCACAAGCACAATCTCTGAATGGAATTGTTTGCAAGCTGGCTTGGGAGATCTCTCACTCTTGTACTGAGCTATTCTTCCCGAGGGATTTCATCCTCAAAAAGCTTGAGATTTTCACTACCAGCAAACCCTTGCTGAAGCTCTTCACCAAATGTCTTCAAAATGAGAATAATGATCATCTATGAATAAAATGAACTTCAAATGCCCTTTTATAATTCTCAACTTCACCTCAAATTCACATTTAACTTTTATTTCATTCAATTTACTTTTAATTTCGGTGCACAACTTAATAATATAAAGTATACTTTAAAAGTCATTTATATCTCCCCTTTAAAAATGACACTTTAACTTATATTATAAAGTATACTTTAAAATCACTTATATCCCCTTTATAATAAAATCCCTTTTTAAAATATTTTAATAACGAATAAAGTTAAATTATTTAATTTAACTTTATTACTTGATGTTATTAATATTAAATGCATAGGACCAATATTAACTAATATAACTCCAGGATATAATTATGCCACCATGCCAAATATAGAAACACTGCCAGCCGACCAAACCAGTGACTTACTATAAATAGTAAGTATGAGCAACACATCCAAGTGACTTACTAAAAATAGTAAGTGTGCATCAAATGGTCCTGAATGGCCTCCGAAAGGCGCACCACAAATAAATTGGAACACTGAGCTGAAGAATATTGAAATAAGCACCAAAGGGTCTGTTGAAGAGCCAAAGATTACCCACAAAAGGGTCCCTTGAACACCCTGTTAACCTACGGGGACCAATTGGTAGACTAACCACTACATCTGACCACTGCCTAGGAAAAGGGGACATTACACAATGATTATTTGTACTGGTCATGACTATACTTAATCTATAACTAGTTTTTATTTTTGACGTTATAGAAGGAAGTCCTTCTAAAGTTCCTTTATCTGTCAAACACAACAAAACTTCATTTTACATTGATTATGATATTAAGCATATGTTGGCGTAACAACTAACACCTCTGGAGTAAGAGTTGCTACGAACAGCCTATGTACACTACGCAATGAGTGCTCTTCGAATTAGGAGGGGAAGCTCCCTCGTTGTGCTTTACAAAAATACCTGCAAAGGGAAATAAACTAAACTAATTCCTGTCTTTTTGTTTCAGCTGTAGAGGTACAAGGCTTTCTTGAAAACTAATACGTTGCAGCTGAGTTTTTTCTGGTTTCGCAGATTCACTAACTACAACTAAACTTAATAACTTAAATTCTATCCAGTTTCCTCAAGAAAATCAGAGCATGAGGAAACGGAGCAAGTTTATGACTATCAGACGATAAACGCATTCAGATTCTCTACTTGAAGGCAAGGTGGCGCAACTATCATCTCAATTTGAACAAGTTTATAAGGCACAAAACAGATTTCAAGAATTTACCATAACAATCTTGTGAAACCCTATGTGGCATAACACTTAATCATAACAGCAAAGACTTTCAAAACAGATTTATCATCAAAATCTTATGAAACCCTGTGTGGCATAACACTTGATCGTAATGATAAAAGATTCACAAAACAGATTTTATCTAAACTATGGGAAGATTTACCATGACAACTCTATGAAACCCTGTGTGGCATAACACTCGGCCAGCATAGTAAAGACTTCACAAAACGGTTTTATCATCACAATCTTACGAAACCCTATGTGGCATAACGTTTGATCATAACAATAAAAGATGCACAAGACAGATTTATCTAAACTATGGAAAGAATTCACTATCACAATCGCATGAAACCCTATGTGGCATAACAATTAACTGTAATAGCAAAGACGCATGAACAAATACCAAAAGAGTAATATTGAGGGCAAGGTAGGCGCAGCATATATTTCTCTCTCAAGCAAAAGTTAATTACAAATGAGCCAAAGCTCTTATTTATATACATCAAGGTGTAGGTAACCCTAAAATCACAAGTTCACTACTGATTTCTTGCAATGCATGCAAAGTTAATCGCCTAACCTAATGAAGTAAACTATACAGATTAAGCGGGCAGCTACCCTCGGTTTAAGCATACAAATAACCTAATTGGACAATGTGCAAGCATGCACGTCCTTATTTAAAGCAAAGTTAACTGGCCACTACCTTCGTTAACTGGAAACCCTAACCCTAACTCCTGTGTTGATAATTCCAAGGATGAGATAAGCATGTGTTAAGTCAGCAAGTAAACTCAATCGAAAGTCGAGTTAACTGCTGCTCATGACTCAACCCTCGAAATTAACTACAGGTTCCAATGGTAGATCACTCCATGTCATCTCGGTCTAACACTTCACCAAGAACTCATCAATTCTTTATCATCTGGCACTTTGACCTTGCTAAAATAACCTGAACAACAGTTCCTGCTTACTTTAAAGAAATCATGTGCAAGCCATCTTTACATTCTTCAGTCGCCTTTCTCAAACTGGCTGCAATCACTGAAACATTCTCCAACTTGGGCGCCATAGGTTCACCTTCAAGGCTGTCACAAATCAGCTTCTCGAACTCTGCTTGAACTTTATCCAACTCAACATACGTGCCATCTTCGAGAAGATAATGACACGGAATCTGAACAACGAAGCCACTGACCAATGCAAGTACTCCAATCACATCATCCTTGAGTGAAAACAATTTGGTAGAGATCTTCTCACATATTTCTGTTCTGAGAAGGTGCTGCTCTCTCCAAGTAAAAACTTTTTCTTGATCCTCGACCACCTCCAAAACATCATACGCAACTGATAACTGAGATACCAGAACCCGATCCTTTGCCAAATTCTCTGCAACTGCAATCTCCAACAACTGAATACCCTGACGGAGTTTATGCGCATCACTTCTCAACTGATATAGATCTGCAAGAAGAGTTTTACCAGCAGCAACTAAATTATCAATCCAGTTGTCTAAAAGTCTGCCATGACTAACCAACTGATCCAATTTTTGTTGTTCTGTAGGTGAACTCCGAGGAAGAACAGGTGCTCTACTTGAATTCCCATGAACAAGATTAGAAATGTATTGACGAAGTTGACCAATTTCAGCTTTAAGTAATGCCTTATCTTCTCCATCTTTGGTGATACGCTCTTCAAGATTATTGGTAACAATCTTAAGAAGAGTTACATCTGTCTCTCGTGTAGTCCTGCCAAGATTAGCCTTAGTAAATGTAAAATCACCAACCTTGACTTCATCTAAACTTTACCCTCTGGAGGAACGGCAACTTCAATAACAATCTCGGACTCAAGAGTCTTTTCAATGTGCACCTGTTTCTTTATCTTCTTGTTTGACCTTCTCTGATAAGGTTCACCGAACTCAGATAAATCCAGGTTGTATGATGGTTCACGCCTCTGTCTCCCTAAAGACTTCTCGAGCCAACAAGACTGAATAATATTCTCAATTCGCGGAGAGACTGTCCCTGATGTATCAACCTGTGGTGGTTCAGGTGTCTCCGATCCAGCTTGAATTGGTGTCTCAGGCTCAGAATCTATGTCAATGGGCTGCACGTGAGGCTCAGCCTGAATGACTGTCTCTACTGGAACCTCAGGAACATTCTCAATCTGTTTCTGCTTCCTCTTACCAGTAGCCCTTTTACCCGTGTTTCCACTAAGTCTAACCCCTTCAGGAGGTATAACAATAGCCTTGACTCTTGGTCTTGCTCTAGAAGTAGAAGGCAACGAAGAAACATCCTTTGGCGGCTCTGCTACAGGAACTGACTTCCGTGTCCGTTTGCTCTCCAAGAACAACTTGCTAGTCTTAATCACTGATCTGGAAACCTCTTCAATGGAAGTATTCTCCTTGGCATACCAATCGGGTGAGCGAAGTGGCTGCCGAGCAACTTGATCCTTAGCATAAGAATTGAGAAGAACTTCTCCATCATCATCGGATAGACCATCAACATCTTCTGACAGATAATCAGAGAGCTGTCCAATAGTGAGTCTACAGTAGTGACGACGACGGACCTCGAATTCATCTTCACAATTTGCCCAGAAGTCTTCAAGTTCTGGCGTATGTGCAATCCCTCGCTCTAACCGATTTGCATAATGTCCAAGAGGATCATAGGAACGCCTCTCAGTATAAGGCTTGAGTTTGAACCTTTCAATCTCAGTAGACATATGCCTGGCATCTGTCGCAGCATCACATGTGAAAATTCCCAATGAGAATGGAAAATTTGCCGCAGCCTTATGACGACTACGAAGAAAGAAGTGAACATGCTGCATTTGCCTGAGGAATTCCATAAAGACAATCCTGTCTGACGGATATCTTGGCAACATCAGAGGCTCTCCAACATAACCATAAACTCGGATGTATGTAAAAGTAGGAAACTGTATGAACCAATCTGCCCAAGTCTCCATTGCTGATTTGGCCTCGGCTGAAATACGAATGTGCATCTCATCATCAAGATCTCTCACGGTTCTCATGGAAAAGTGATCATTTACTACTTGGAAGTTTTGCTCAGACTGAGAAAACTCTAGCTGTGGATAATACTCATGAATACGCTGAACACCGAGAGTACCATTGGTTTTAAGAAGTCTGTAGCTACCTTGAAATGCAACCAAGTAGACCAAATAGGATATCATATGGAACTCGTGATACTTGAGAAAGTTAGTAATTTGCTGATGTAAGCAATCACTAATCAACATAGCCCAATCAAAACGCTCTGTGCCATCAAGGATTCTGGTAATTAGGTAGAACATCCATGGACGGAAAGTATTAGCATCTGATTGACCGGTAACTCGATTGAGTAAGGTTATCAAAACAGCAACTTCCCCTTTAAATTCACCACGACCAACCTTCTTAGGCAAGTTAGTTTTCTGAATTGTCAACCATTTCTGAGCAACTTTTCTCTGTGAACGTTGATGATCAGCATCCCATATCTTCTCACAAGCTTCAAGAACAACAGTAAAGTTATCTGAACGAGGAGGAATAGCAAAACATTTCTCTATATCCTTCGGCTTGAGACTGCAAACCACTCTTCCATCAACCGATCTGATCTGTCGTGAAGACGAGTCATAATGCTTAATGCAAGCAAGTACAAACTCAAGATCGAAGATAGAAACAGGAATGGATGCCGCTGCCAGCAACCCGGAACGCTCAAGATTCTTCATCGAATTGCTGCTAACATTCTCCAAACTGCTCAGATTGACCACTGGATAAACATGATTTAGGTCTGTATCTGAAGTTTTGGTGAAATTATGTGTAAGGACTGATTTCACCTTGTAATCAATGAGATTGAACTGCATTTTGAAAATGATGACTTTTGACTGTAAAGTCGAATATACTTGAAGAACTTTCTGAAAAACTCTGGACAAAGCTAAAAATAGCTTCTGACAGAAGAAATTTTCGAAGAAATTCTGGAACATGGGTTTTGTGCACAACTGAATTCTGAACAAACCCAGATAGCTGGATTCTCGAAAAAATGTGATTCAAGCCCACATGCAAAGAGATTCTCGGAAAAAGGCTCAGAGCTTCAGAATGAAGACTACGGGGCGATTTTCTCGAAAAAATCTAAGAAGTGGGTCTTGTTGCAAACGCTGAAATATGAGAACCCAGATGATCAGATTCTGAAAATGTGTTGAATTACTCTGGCATGCGAAGAAAGTACCTAAGGTGAGAAATAGAAGAAATAAGACAGAAGATAGAAAGTTTTGCTTGTCTGCTTCTGAAAAATCTGCAAATCTCTTCTTCGAATCTTTATAAAACCTGCATGCAAAGTGGAAATAAAGTCTAGAATTGACTTCCTCTGAAGAATCTGAATTCGTAGCTTCGAAGAACGCTGAAAACGGACACCTGAATCACCTTAAGCTTGCTGGTCGCTCAAAAAGAATACAAGCTTCAGAGCAAAAGATGATGCAATAATGGACGCCATCTTTGAAATATATAGAATTTCATCATAGAAAATTCGTACTAAATAAAGCATGCATAAAAATGGCGCTTGGCTTCTCATTGGACCTCATAATAGTTAACTGGAACTCGAACAAGCTCAATAAGTGGACGCATTAGGGTTTGCCTTTCAAGTCTTCAGTTAAACTCATCCATGCGATTTTAACTTCAGTTAGCATCTTTATCAAATTCGCCACCTTCAACCTTGCTTTGGATTCATCAACTTGACCTAAGGCGTGCCCTTTTGCAAACTTTAGTTAACAATAAGAATGAGATAAGGAATTCGCCTTATTCATGCAATAAATATGCTAAAAATAGCTAGCCTTTTGGAAGTTCAGTTTGGCCTTCAAGAATGCGCCAACTTCATGCTTTAATCAAAATAATCTAAAAATAGCAACCCTTTTCAAACTAAAGTTGCCATAGCCTTGAAAAGTGCGCCATCTTCACCAATATCTTGCTTCACTTTAATAATGCTTCATGCTTCACAAAATAATGCTTCATGCTTCAATTCGTCCCTTTTGAACTTCAGTTGACATTTGATGAAGCGCCATCTTCACTAAAATCTTTTTTGACCAAAATCGCCATGCATGCAAACTTCAGTTGACTTTTAGTGGTAATCTTCAGTTAAACTTAACATGCAATCAAGTTAACTCAACATGCAAGGTAGTTAACTGAACATGCAAACTAGTTAACTCGACATGCAAACTGAAAGATCACTCCACATGCCAATATCGAACTGAAGATGACAACCCAGAAATCGTTCAGTCTAACTGCAGTCAGAACTCCAGTTAAGGCGTCCATTCAACTCACTTTCAAAAATTCAACTTTGAACTCTCAAGCGAATTCCAGACTTAGCCAAATTTCATGAAAATTTAAGCTAAAAACCTCTGTCGGGACCTCTGTTCATCCTCTGACACTGGTTGACTGACTTCTCCGATTGGCTGGCTGACAGGTGCACTGCAGAGCTTGGTAAAAACTGATCAAAAGATATCTTGAGACTGCACATCATAAAACTGACATCTGAAGGCTCAAAAATCCAAGCGCCTTTTCCAAAAGCTGCGCTTTTCTCCAGTGTTGGCCAAATTTCAACTTCTGCATTTCGTACGAAGGGAAAAACAAAATCCTTCATAACTTTCATTTTCTTAACTTTTAGGACTGGAACTCAGGTTCATTGCGAAGCTAACTTCGTTCTGCACGACAGCTGCAAAGGCACATTTCCCAAGAAAACAACATCTGAGGAGTGAAAAACAAGAGCGCCCCTTTCAAAAGTTACTCTTTTCATTCCAGACTTAGCCATTTCTGGAAACAACAAAAATAATATAAAAACCTCGACTGCAGGCTGATAAGACATCTTCTGATCTGACGAAGACAGGCAACAGAAAGCTGAACGTAACACGGACACATTAGGCATCTGAAATTATCAGAAAGAAGGCATTAAAGGCCTTAAAAGCTTGGGCGCCTTTCTCAAAATGTGCTCTTTTGCTTTTTCTTCTGATATTTTGGCTAAGATTTGACCCTATGTTTGACCTCCAGTTCAGGCGCTTCAGCAACTCAGATTCACCCACTGACGGATGCGTCGCGAAGCTCGAACAAAAGTGAGACAAACATCTTGGGTGGCATTTAGCCAAGAACCTACATCTGGCACCTCAAAAAGATGGGCGCCTTTCTGAAAAGCTGCGCTTTTCTCCAGTGTTAGCCAATTCTTGCTTTCACCTTGATTTGCACTGTATCTTCCGTAACTTGCTCGAAACAGGTCCGTTTGGCAGGCTTGATAGCTCACTGTGAAGCTGACGTGATGCCGGACAAATGTCTGCTGCAGGTGACAAACCCTAAAAACAGGATCTGAGCCCCTAAAAGGTAGGGCGCCTATTTGAGAATGTGCTCCCTTCTCCAGAGATAGAAAATTTTAATGATTTTCGTCAAATTTTCACTTTTCTAAAATCTCTTCAGTAACAGAATGACATAGTACTGACACCAACTCCATATTTAAAAACCCCAAAAACGACCTTTTGATAACACTTTAACGAGATTAAGACTCAATTAAGCAAAATGCCTTAGTGAAGCAAAAATTTTGGTTTTGGGTACAACAGCATACAAGTAGCTATGGCAATTGATTTAATTGATGTTATGAGTGAAAGCTATCCAATTTTAATTTTTGCAATAAATTTTATGATTATGTATTGAAAAATTAAGGGTAAAATATAATCCAACTATGGACTAAATTTTATATAGATGGGTATCATTGAAGAGAAAACAAAATTAAAATTGGAACTCAAGTATTGGTGGTATCTTGAGACTTTACCAATGCTAGTAAATGGGGATTGATACAACAGTTCAACAGAGTTATGCAGCATGGTAGACAATATTGGGTCCCCATGGCTGTTAAAAAATGACAAAAGCATCTCCAATATGACCATGGTATGTTAAACATAAGACCATGGCATTGCCATTTGCTGGTTATGCATTAACATTGTTGTGAGACATGCAAATTCTTTTGGTGGTCATGTTTTAAATT
The DNA here is from genome assembly GCA_007258455.2 of Sequoia sempervirens. Taxonomy (NCBI): domain Eukaryota; kingdom Viridiplantae; phylum Streptophyta; class Pinopsida; order Cupressales; family Cupressaceae; genus Sequoia; species Sequoia sempervirens. Next base: position 59,210 of record VDFB02090795.1, read on the forward strand.
TGCTTGGGGAGGGATTTGAATTCTCTTCATTTGTGTTGGATTTGATAGCTTTAAAAAATACCCCAACAACTCTTGAATATGGTGAATATATGCTCCATTTTCCAGCTGGTATGGAGGCTATGCTAAGTTCTACTTTCACTCTAACCAATTTAATGACATTGGAGAATCCCTCTCCACTTGAATATGTGTTATGCCCTTTAAGAGTGCTATCTACAGTCTTTATATAAATGCTAGGATTTCTGTGATGCTGTTGGTTTGCTGGTCAACATATTGTTGATATGATATCAAGTGTTTGCCTGAAGGTAATCACAGAATTCTACCTATTGGCTACACGGTCAAAGCTCACCTTAATCCAGTCTGAAGGTAATCACAGAGTTCCACCTATTAGCTACACATTCAAAGCTCATCTTAATCCAGTCTTCAAGTGGTGGATTCTAACTTTCCTTAGTGATCACTCTAAATTAATGAAATTTATATAAAAACTGGTAGTTTCTACTGGTTGGTAATATGGAGACCCATCATACACGCAGATACATAGCTGCCTGTTTGTGTTTTAGAATACACAGATATTGTATTTTTTATGAGGCTAGCAATGGTATGGATTAGAGTTGTAAACATCCCTGCATGTGTTTTAAAAAAATAATTTGATTGTGTTCTTTCCAGATGCTCTCATAAGTATGCTGGGAGTTACTTGGCATATTTTTTTTATTACCTTTATATCTGCTTTCTATCAATAATTGACTCTTTGTAGGAGCACAAATTAATTTTCCTGCCAGTGCATTTCATATGATAGTAGAATAAGAGCCTTGCAGAAACAAATGGACAATTGTTCCAATGTCCTTCTGGCAGTTGGGACAAATGGTTGGTCTTTTTTGGTATCAAATCAGATGTTACTGCCAGCCATGGGAAGCACTTGAAGTTAGACCATGCATGGAGGAACCAAAGCATTTTCCATTCTTTTTGGAGTGGTGCCTATATTGAAAAGGGAATAAGCCAAGGCTGCCTTTCATTCTCCTGAATGTATAGAATTTCACATTACTTTGTCCTTGCTGGTGAATAATATCTACCGCCTAGCCAACTTGTCAAACACTTGATCATAATTTGTGGGGTATTCAGAGCAGTAGCGTTCAAGGAGTTCAATGTTCCATTTTCTCTCTCCCTCTTTTGTGGTTTGTAGATAATTTTTCACTATATGATGATTGCCCCTTTGCATTGCATTTTCTAGTTCATCTAGGTTTTGGTGTAGAGATTGGAGATTTCCCATTCCAGCTGCATTACTAAAGTCTTGCTCAGTACCTGCTACCAAGCTACTGAGTACTGCCTTGATGAACCAATGGTGCTCCAGAATTGGTGTGCTTTATTTTGCATGAGATGATAGGCTTCCTGTTGGTAAATACAGGGCCTTCATTGGCTTGGTGGAAAGTGATTACTGCCCAAGTTGACCTGCCAATTTGCTAGTCTGGACCATGCTAGTCTGCAGATTTTAATTTTTAAGTGTCTTTCATTTTGTGTTTGGTGAGTGAATGCCAAACATCAAACATATGTTTGAATGCTTCCTTTATTCTTTGCCATAAAATTTTTCTTTGAATTGCTATTGTTTCTCATTCAACCAAGCTTAGAAGGTGTATAACTCATGTGAGAAGATAAAACATGTATTACTTAAGCTGATATGTTTGTAGGATGAGCTTAAGCTGATCTATTTCTTTTATCATAAAAATTGAGAACACAGTAATGCCATCTACACCCGCCTTCCACTGCATGAAGTCCATGAGTTTTTCCCTGCTCTTGAGAACCTTTTAAGAAGTGGAGGAGATTCTCCATCAAAATAAATATATAAGGACATAAAGGATCTCCTTGCCATAGTCTTCAGAATGGTTTGAACTACTTACCAGTGTGTTTGTTGATTAAAATAGGGAAGGTGGGAGTTGTAATACAACTTCTAATCCAACAGAGACCCTGACTTCAAAATCCTAAAACCTCCAGAGTTTTGAGTTTAAAAAGTCTAATTACACCTGTCAAAGGCTTGGAAGATATCTAGTTTTCTCACATTGCTTGGCGTATGTTGAAATTTGGCTGAATAGAGTTCTTGGACTGTCATGCTGTTGTATGGAATTTCTCTCTGGGACAAAAGCTGATTTTATTTTAGAAACAAGATGCGAGAGGAGATATTTTAGCCTTCAGGAAATAACTATTGAGATGATCTTATAGACAATGTTGCAAAGAGCAATTGGTCTATGCAGATCCATTAACTCTTCTTCTTGTGACCTTGATTGAAGCTAACATGTTGATTTTATTTTGCGTTAACATCTATTTATTTCTACTCAATTCTTCCATGGTCCACCATTTTCTATAGATCTAATTTTATGATATTTTTAATGATATTTAAAGTGCTGATAAACATAGCGAAACACCCTCTGGCTCTGGGGATAAATCTCTGTTAAAGGCAAAGACTACTTCCTTTAATTCGCCAATTTTCCTTTTGATTTGTAACTTCCCTGGGAGATTTTTAGAACTTTATGTTGGGCAAGAGCTGTAGCATGTTAAGCATTCTCTTCATTTGATTATTTCCCAACTTGATTGATTGGGGGAAGTTTATATATTGCCAATTAAGAACAAAGTTGAAAATTTTTGACCTTTGGTTCCAACTGTGCTCCTCCCTCTATCATGTTATTGCCAGTTAACTTATTAACTGCTGTTCTTAGGCAGCCATTGTGTTAGTGGGTTCCTACTATGTTTTGTAGCTAAGCAACCCAGAGTGACTTATTTTGTACGAAATTTGTTTCTATTCCAAGTTCCAACATTGTGTCTGGATTTATAAGTGATATAATTTTTTTCACAAGTTTGTATGTGGCTGATCCTATAATGTCAGAGGCTTTTAATCACCATTGGGCTACCTCTGTGGAAAAATCAAGATGAGTAAGCCACATGCTTTCAGATTTGAATTGAGCTTTGCATGCAAAAGTTGCTTTTGAGATGTCCAATGTGACAAGTAAATGATCATAATGTATGTAGTTGCCAGCATGGGCATCGATTTGTGTGTTTGCTGAGACCCCTTGGCTGGAAATGATCATCTGTCTAATACTCATTCAATATTTACTCTTCCTTTTCTTTGATTTGTTCAAGGAAACAATTCTTAAACATATTTCCATATGATATCGGTAGTCTTTAAAAAGGGCCATTAAAACATCTGTTGTTGTACTGTTAAAGTCATGCAAACTCTTTTTTATTTCTTCATTTGGGTGACTAAACTACATTAGTATCATGAGGATGAGCTTCTGACCAATATTAGTATAATAAAATTAAATTAAAAAAGATGTGTTTACTGCCCTAGATTCCGGTGGATTCCTGTGTATTTGATCCTTCTGAGTTTGTTGAATTTCGTTGTCTCGCTTCAAAGTTAAATTAATCTTGTTATTTTTAACAGTCTTTGAGCAGGATGTTAGGGATGCCTACACCTTGTATATTACATGGTAAGATCTGCATAATAAGGATTTTGGTGAGACAGCACCTTCCTCTAAGAACTATGGACAGATTGGGTTTGGGCCCTTACTCGGTGACCACATAGGCATCCTGGCTAAGAATTGGCTAGATTCTTCTTCCCATTGAAATGAAAATTTTAAGACAAATTTTGTAGGATTAACATGTGGTCTTAGTCAACAAAATTTGTCCTTTGATTAGGATTGTTGAATTATTATGGAACAAAGGAGATGATCTATTTGCATAATCCTAAGATGTCATGGCCCATATTTGATATATGTCATAAAGTACTTCACATGCCTCCATATCTATGATGTTATGCCCAGGTTAATTCCTAAAGCGATTTTTCCTTTTACTGTTCCTATTTTTAACTGTTATTTAAATCCTATTACTCCGTCACCTTGACAGAGGTGGTGGAAACTTGGAGCCAACCTGCTTTTTCAATTTTTGAATTCATTGGCTGGTGCCATTTTTTTCCTATTTTATTCTGACATCTGTGCATGGCTGTTTGCCTGTGTCAAATTATGTAGTTTAGGTGAAATGGTTTTTGAGTTAGCAATTTCAACCCAACTTTGGAAGTTTTTTGGTGCCCTGGGATGGATACATGATTTAGTGTTGAATGAGATGGGAAAGACTGGGCTGTCTCTGGTTGCCTTTTGAAGAATTTGAGAATATTTTGTGTCAGATGAAGGTATATTTTCCTCTATTCTGAGACTTGTGGTGGTTTTCAAGCCTTGTTTGTGTGCTCCTTGCAGTCTCTCTTTCATGCTCAGTCTTTAGCTTTTTGCTGTAGGAGCTTGAGTGCAAAAGGAGATGGCCTAATCTTTTCTCTTTTCCTCTTTTTTCCTTTGCTTTGGGATAAACATGTTATGGCTGCATGTATCATGCCATGACCATTTTGTGAATTTGAAATAGGAATTGGGATTTTTTATCCGTGCTTTGGTTTCTTTTTGTTCTGGAAGAAAATGTAATTCAGAGAGGGTGGGGGTGAGGAAAGTGGAGAAGTAGAGAGGGATTGAGCAAGATATTTCTCTCTTTGTAACTGTTTTCTTTTGTGTCTGTTAACTGATGGAATCTCATGGAGGGTATGACTTCCATGGGTTTACAAGTTTTTATATGAGAGCTTAGAGTTTTGCACGTTGATGAAGCCCTTGATATATGAAAATTATTTTCCAGTTTCCTTGATGTTCAGATTATTTTTTGTCAAGATATTTCTCCCCAGTGTGGTGAGTAAATACCACCTGAGTGTTCACACTTCACCATCTATGTCAAACTCTATCTTATTTTTAAAATCTACATTATAAGTTAGATTCCAACTTGGAGGTTTAGTTTCTGATAGGGGTATCATGGCGTATAGTGTAAACATATACGATCATACACATGCTCACTTAGGATAGGTAGAAGCTAAAAGATTTGTCTCATTTAGATTCCCATTTGGTTTTCAGGGCCTTGTTTGTGCTCCATCTCAGTCTCTCTTTCAGGCTATGTCTTTAGCTTTATGCTGTGAGTTTGTAGGAGCTTGACTACAAAAGAAAATTGTCTAATCTTTTCTCTTTTCCTTTGCTTGGGGGTACACATGGTGTGACTGCAGGTTTCATGCCATGACTATTTTGTGAGTCTGAAGTAGGGATGAGGATAATTAATCCATGCTTTGGTTTCTTTTTGTTCTGGAAGGGGATGTGGTTCAGAGAGGGAGGGGGTCAGGAAAGTGGAAAACTAGGTAGAGGAGGATTGAGCGAGAGGTTATTCTCTTTTTAACTGTCTTCTTTTGTGTCAATTAACTGATGGAATCTCATGGCTATCTGGTTGTGAACAAAATAGAGGGCCCAACTTCCATGGGTTTACTTGTTTTTATGCAAGAGATTAGAGTTTTGCACATTGATGAAGCCCTTGATATATGAAAATGAATTTCCAGTTTCCTTGACAATTGCATTATTTTTTATCAAGTTATTTTTCCCTAGTGTGGCGAGTAAATACCACCTGGGCATTCACACCTTACCATTTTTTTTGGGTCTAGGGTCCCTTAACCTCAAGTATCTCAAACAAAAAAATGTTGTGAAAGGTAGTTCATTTTCGTCAAAAACTAGCTATCATTAACATCCACATTATATGTTAGACTCTGAATTTGGCGGTTTACTTTTTGACAGGGGTATCATGGCATATGGTGTAAACATAGGTCATACACGTGCTTGCTTAGGATAGGTAGAAGCTAAAAGATTTGTCTTATTTAGATACCCATTTGGTTTTAACAACTTGGCCAATGTGAGTTTGTTATGGTTATGTTTAGATAGAAGGCAGATCAAGTATCAAGAACATTTCTTTTTCCTTTTAACTTTCTGCAATATTTGCAGTTGCACACAATTAGTGATATGACCCAAGGCATGGGAAAGGAGACATTTCCTCCCAAGTGATTGAGTAATTAGTATATAATTGAATAATGTTACAAATTTCAATTTTTATATGGTTTATGACACATAATTTATCAAAATTTTATAATGCCTACCAACACTAAATCGTTGGTGCTAAAGTTTGGGGAATAATATGGTACTTTAGCTCAATGGATGTGATGGAAAGTGGTGTCCTTAGATTTTAAGCAATTAAATTTTGTTTCAAGGTAAATGTAAAACTCAAGCCAATGCATTTTTCAATTATTCTTTTGTTCAGTAGCTCTAGAGGTCCATCTAATACTTTTATCAAGTTGAGCAGATGGAATAATGTTGAATCTCAAGGAACTGACATGCACTTATGTAGGGATTTACCTTGCCCAATCATTGGTTGTGGTGCACGACTAAGTTCCATGGTGGAATTTGAAGATCACTATTTTGCTCGGCATACTGCAACATGCTCTGTATGCTCTAGGGTTTTTCCAACAACTCGTTTGTTGAATATACATGTGGCCGAATCACATGATTCATTTTTTCAAGCTAAAGTTGATCGTGGCTATCCCATGGTAATCTTCACTCATTCAATTCTACTTTGCGTTGTATTGTAGGAATGTTCTTATTTGCATATGATAAGGTATTGGGTAAATAATAAAGAGATGGGAAAATCTAATATCTATCTCTGTCTGTCTGCCAGTTCTCTTTATTTATATGTTTATTTAGTTTATCACTGAGAAGTACTGGGGATAGATAATATATCCCAATTTGTACTGCATAGGAAAATATTGACAATGAATGCATAAGCTAAAAAAGAATACATTAAATAAACAACATTGATAACCACAAAAATATAAATACAGAAGATACATTAAAAGGTTGAGACTACAGAAGATACATTAAAAGGTTGAGACTTAAATTTAATCATAGATATTTTAAGTGATGGATCTTCTTTGAGCTTTTCCTATCATGCTGGCCTTCCTTGGTGGAGTTATTGAAGAAACTTGATTAACAACTATTTCTTTCAGTGTATCCACCAAACTGAAAAATCTGATTATGAATGGTATAGTCACTAGAGTTGGTCATTCATTATTGGAAAGGGAACATTCTCACAATTCACACGAATCTGACATGTTTGAAACTGAAGAAAATGGGTATGAGTTTCAATACTTAATCTCAAAACTTTAGAAATCAGCATAAAAATTGAATTTTTTTATCTAGATTTTAGTGAAAAGTCCCTGAAGATGGCCTAAAAATTTGGGTGCAATTTATGCTGCAACATTATGAAGTTCTCATGAAAATGCTTTAAATCAGTTAAACCACATGTTAAGAGTCATTGCCATGAATAAAACAATGGATGGCACATGAACAAAGCCTTCAATTTTAAAAAAATGAATGAATTCAGAACCGCAGAAAATATAAAAAGTGTTAGTTGCTCCACGGCATGGTTAATTGAATTTCCATGTATCCACGTTTCTTCAAAATAGGATTTTTAATGCATACCTATCACCATTTGCTATGCAGATCCACTACACTAATAGCTTATAATATTGCAGAAAGACAGATGTGCAAGTAGGACTATTGTTTCAAAGAAAAATAAGGTTCTAAACTTCTATGGGATAAGGTAGAACATCTTGTTGTCGAGGGAGCTCATTGTGCTTCTATGTGGCTTGGGAACACTGATCATTTGACAAAATCATGTATTGGAATATATAATTCCCATAATATCTCACATGCCTGATTGGGACCAGGAAAACATCGACCTATGGAAAACATATCTTTAACAGATTTAAATGTTTTAAAAGGCATATTTTGGAGTTAAGTATGTTATATCATATACTAAATATCTTATTATGGATAGGAATTGAATAAGTTTTGTCAAGTGGCTGAGGAGGTCATATTTTTTGTAGTGTTCTACGGGGACATGTCCTTGTAGTTCTATATATATATATAAGGTTGTGGGTTTGGGTAATGTCTTGGACATCCCATGGGCTTGGGGACTTGGAGGGGATGCCCTTCTTGTTTTGGTCTTTTTGGGGATTCCCTAACATCCCTTGGATGTCCTTACATCCCATGGTTGTCTCAAGGACTTAAGTGCATACCCCACATCAAAAGCATAAAAAAACAGCCAAAAAAAAAAAAAAAATTATTGAAGAAATTAAACCCTAAAAGAGGAGGATAAGGGAAAAATAGCAATATAGGAAAAGAGAGGAAGAGGAAGATGAACAATTTTCTAGATATCAATTAGGTGATGACTCTAATTTTGAGCTTGTTTCACAATATGTTAGGGAATTATGTATGGAACAAGGGCTACTTTGGAATCACACATTGATTTTTTTTATACTTCGAATCAACTTCCTTTGAGTCACTTACATAACAAGTTTATGTTGCCAATTCTGGTACTGGTCTTAGTTCGGGTTTGTGGATTTGGCTAACTTTTTTTGGGGGTTGGGTTCATTTCGGGTTAGTCCGTACAAAAAAATGTAAAAATCATATATATATATCACATAGCATCATATAAATTTATAAACAACAAAACCACCATAAACTTGAGTGCCATTTAAAACATGCATGATAAATATTCATCATTCAAACTTCAAGTTCAATATTAAAATAATAATATCAAGTTCAACACTTTTAATCATCAAATGGATTTTCAAAATCATCAATATCATCATCATCATTGACACTAGATGATGTAGGAACATTAGATGAACCACAAGCAGTGCCAGTGGCACTGCCAATGCCACTTGCACTAAAAGTGTGCTAGCTTTTGGAATCCTCATATGCAATATGTTGGGAAGTGGAAGCATCCAAGTGAGTATGCTCTGGCTCTATATCCCACAACTTCATGTCCCCTTCCTTGTAGTCATATTGTTTGTGTGAAAGGAGACACAAGTTGGAATGCACAAATATTAAGTTCTCTACTCTTTCCAGTGCAGTCTATTGTACTTTATTGAGTGGATGAAAGAATATGTGCTCCAAATCCTTTTAGATGTAGATGAACTAGCAACCTATGAAGACAAAGTAAACAATTAAAGTTACACATTATAAAAATAAAATTTTAAAAAAATAAAAAGCCTATAAATGAAATGAAAGTTGAAACTTTAAGGACTAAAAAATAAAAAATAATTAAACTTGTGATAAAAATTTGATTGCAAGGGGTTGTAGGTGTTTGAAGAATTAGCCTTGGAAGTACCACCAACTATGAGCATCCTGTTGAGCACACACAATTATACTAAGAGGGGGGGTGAATTAGTATAAGATAAATTCTAACTTTTAAAAACCAACAACCATGAAAATAGCAATCACACAAGATCTACCAACTAAGAGACACAAGATTTATGTGGAAACCCTTTCGGTAGAAAACCATGTAGAAAAGACTGCTTGGATCTACTATCCAAATCCGGCCTCAAATAAAATAAAATTCTCTTACAAATTTTGTAGGCACCAACCCACTGGAGGCATCAATCCCCACTACTAAGCACCAACTTAGCAAGAGACACCATTCTCTTCAATTAGGAGGCACCAACCTTCAAAGAACAAAATGTTCGCCTTCTTGAAAATATCTTCTTCAAAAATCTGCTCTTCATTTCTAATCTGCTCCAAATGTCTTCTTCAAAAATCTACTCCTCTTCCTTGCAAATCTTCTTCAAAAATCTGCTCCTCTTTTTTGCAAATCTGCTCCAAATATTTTCTTTGCAAATCTGTTCCTTTTCTTTGCAAATCTGCTCCAAATATCTTCTTCAAAAATCTGTTCCTCTTCTTTGCAAATCTGCTCCAAATTTTTTCTTCAAAATTCTGCTCCTTTTCTTCACAAATCTACTCTTCTTCTCCTAAATTTTTTCTCTAAATAGGAATGATTTTGCATTTTGAAACTTGCTTTCCTTGCTCCCAAATCAACTTATATTTATACCTTATCAAGCACTTCACCCAAGGGGGGTTGGCCACATGAGGAAGCATAAAATTAAATTTTATTTGATATTGTATTGGGCACCAAAGTAAGATTGGCCAATATTGAAACATTAATTTAATTTTTTATCTTGCAAAGATCAAAGATGTGCGATTTGGTAATGAGCACCAAGGTGGAGGAAGGCCGGCCAGCACTTAGGGATCATAAACATGTCTTTAGATGCCTTGAATTTGAACAACGATTAGTAGCCTTTGGCCTTGTCCTTCATACAATTTCTTTCATTGATAAAATGCTATCCATGCCTTTGACATCAATGACAAAATTGCCAACACATCCTTCTTAAACCTATCACGAAGAGCCTCAACACTTTGACCATTTGAGTGCACAAACTAAATTAACTCACTTGTGACTATATCTTGCAATTCAGTTTTAGAGAAGAGTCTACGGAATGCTGCCTTATACCCTTCAACCACTTCAAAATCTCTATATGGGGGAAGCCTTATTGCATAGAAAGAATCTCAACGTTGTAGTATTTTAGAGTCAATGTGAAGACAAGAACATGTAATGGAGCGGTCATTTTGTTCCATCTTTCTTCAACAATTGCATGCACTTGTTTGAAGAAAGTTTCTTCAAGGTCTTGCTCTTTCGTATTTATGATGCTCTTCATCTTCTCAATCATCCAATCGATGCCATCATATATCTCCAATGCAAGGCTTGTCCATGTCAATATAGCAAATCATGCTCAAAATGGGCTTGGTGAAACTAGGGAGATACTCCACACGGTCCCACCATGAGTCATCTAATATCATTTGCTTAATTTTTGTTGCCCTGTTAGAGTTGCTTTTTTGCCATACAGACCAATTTTAGCTAATCACCATGCTAGAAAGTGCCTCTCTAACTTTCACAAGTCATCTCAAGATGATTGTATTAGAGACGAAACAGGTCTCTGCAACCTATTAAAAAGAAAAAATAAAATCATTAAAATTTAAAAGCAAACTTTAAAAGGAGAGTTAGAATACACAATCAAACTATGAAAATGTAAAATTTTATGCTACTTCACTTACCTTCAATAGCTCCAATTTTGAAAATGATCTGAAAATTCCTTGAGACATGTGGTGGTCGATGATGAACATTTGGATGTACTCAACCTTTGCATACAACTCCTTAATCAATCAATTTTATTCCCAATCTTTTTAAAATAAGATTGAGAGTGTGGACTGCACAATGTGTCCAAAAGATATGTGAATATCGTTCCTCAACTAACAAACCAAAAACTCTACAATTCTTTGCATTGTCTGTTATGAATTGAACAACGTTACAGGGTCTCACTTCCTTAATGGATGCAATGAGAATATCAATAATAAATTGGCCATCTTTCACTTGCCCCTCACAATCCACAACTCTCAAAAAAATTTCCCCTTTAGGGGACACCACTATGACATTGATCAAGGGTTGATTTTTTGCATCTTTCCACCCATCCAAAACAATGGACACACTTGTTTCAACCCATGAATCCCTTTTGGGTTGCAATGAATCTTCAACATTCTTGACCTCTTTTTCCAATAAGGTGCCACACACCTTCTCATAACCTAGGCCCTTGTACCCTTTTGGAGCTTCATTAACTTTTTTCAACATCTCTTTCCAATATGGAGAGCGAATAACATTAAAAGCCAATCCATTTGCATAAATACATCTTGCTACATTCCAACAATGTCTCGACTCTCATTTTGAAATGCCTTTTCCAAAGGTCCCTTTGGTTTTTTGTTTGTAATGGGTTGTTCACTTTGAAGATGAGGAGTGGCAAAAAATGGATGGTTTTCTACTACAACATTGGGATTAGATGGGGTTGCATTCCCTTTGATCTTTTTTCATTAAGGGGTGATTTTATTTATGGCTTGCATGTTCATCTGCTTGTTCTTGCTCCATAGTATATCCTATCACTATCTCTGATGGCACAACTACACCATCATTTCCAGGGCAAGGTTTGATGCCTTGCCCAGTTATTCCATACAAATGTGCTTTCACCCAACTATATGAACTAGAATATCTAACATCACACTCATTGCAAATCCAAATGTAACCCCACCACCTGGAACTTGTATCATTTGAACATATTTCCATAGAGGAGAATTCAAATCTGTTTTGAATTTAACTTGAGCCATGGAGCTAGAACTAGTTGCCATTGTGATTCCTATGGCAGCAAATTTTGTAAACATATTTAAAACAGAAACAAAAAATTGAACACAAAAAATAGATATACAAAATCTAGCTCTTTTGAATCTTTGATACATTCCTAGAAGAATGCAAAAAATATAGATAAATAAAACAAATAATTTGTTTCATGTTTGTAAAACAAAATGGAGGATTTTTTTTTATAAAAACTTACCTCTTTGCAAAAAATTCCTTCTATGATCTTCTTGCCAGCCAATGAACATTTGTAAATGTGTAGGAATGACAATGCAATCGTTGTAGAACCTTCAAAGATCAATCTTCAACTCTCTTTGTTGATCCTGTTGATGTTTATTGGACAGTGTCGGTCGCATCTTCCAGTTCAGATCAAAGCAATTAAATTATAGCCTATCAGCTATTTAATTGGTGAAGAACGAATTCTTGATTGGGACACGTCACTTGCTAAATATAAATTAATATTTGTTTATTGAGAAGAGGCTCGATTATCCTTGGAGGCACGATTATCTATGAAGGCCGACTTATTGTTTGTAAAGTCTTATCTCTTGATTGAGGCCGACATGATGATATTGGAAGGTTGCGTCTCTCTCCATCCATTGTGTATATATTACCATTCCTTGCTCTCATTCGATTATCATTCATTCATTCAAGTGTGAGTTCTTCTCAAGACAGGTTGTCATCATTCGTTGCTGAGATTTCATCAGGAATTAGTCTCTTTGTACTGCTGTGTTGCATCACTCCTTGGTGCATGTATTAGGGCCTGCATATCGGCCTATTGTAAAAGAGATCTTTGTTTTGGTGATTCAATAATATAAGTGATATTATTGGCTGGATTTTTCTCCCTCAAGAGGAGGGTTTTCCCAGGGTATCTGCTGTGTTCTTTTGTCTGATTTTGAAATAAATTCTGTGCATTAAATCTGATCTTAATATTTTACAGATCCAACAAGCAAAAAAGAATGTTCAACCTCTTGGAATGATATTTGCTGTTTGCAAAAGAAATGAAATAAAATGGACTTGTTTTGTTGTTTTATGTATTTTGCTAGTCACTTTTAGGGTTGAGGAGGGTGCCCAGTCAAATCAGCTCCAAAAAAATGCAAAAAAAACTCCCATGTCCACGTTGAAAGGACGGGTTCTCTATGGGTTTTCTCGGGTTTTCTTGGGTTCGTCCTAGGTTTGCCCTAGACGAATTGGGCAGTGTTTTACTGCCCCCTGTCGGGACTTGCATGCAAACTGAACCGGTACCCGGATCCAGCTAGGCGCCCAAAGGATCCGGTAACACAGTAACAGCTTATTACAAACTAAATTTCATTACAAATTGAAATAATCACTGCTTACAAATTTGAATCACTTCCTTGAATGATTTCTCTTATTACAAAATTTTGAATCTCATTCTAAATTAGTAATTACACATTGTGAATTGAAATTGGGGTGATTTAATATGAAGTTTGGGGCCCCAAAAATAGCAGAAAAAACAAAGCTAAAAAGCAGGTGACACTAAAAATAGCTTACAAAACAATAGAAAACTTATCCTTAAAAAATTATGCCTAACTTTCATCCAAAATAACAACTCGCTAATAAAGAAAAAACCTAAACATAGACTCCTAAAAACTATGCTTCAAATCTGGGATTCAAATCTCTAGAATTTAGTTTCCTAAACATAATCTTGGACTGTTGGAAAGTAATGCCTAAAATGAAAATAATATCTACTATTTTAGCTACACTCAAAATATCTACTATTTTAGCTACGCTCAAAACATCTTCAGTAGCATAACACTTCATTAGCAACTATCTGTTTTGTTCATTAGTAACTAGGATAAATTTAGCAGCAACTAAGACTTCAGCAGTAGCAATTCAACTTCATTAGCATCAGTAGTTTGACTTTGTCAAAATTTTGTTGTTTGAATTACACATTACAAACTAAAATTCGGGTGATTCAATATAGAGTTTGAAACCCAAAAATAACATAAAAACAAAGCTAAAAAGTTGGGTGATCCTAAATAGCAGATTGCACCACTTAAAAATAGCTTCCAAAACAATAAAAAACTTATCCTAAAAATAAGACTGACTTTCATCTAAAATAACTACTTATCAAGAAATAAAAAACATAAACATAGACCCATAAAAATTGCATTCCAAGCCTAAGATTAAAATCTCCTAAATTTAGTTTCCTAAACATAGTCTTGGACTGCTGGAAAGTAATGCTAAAAACTAAAATAGAATCTGCTATATTTAGCTGTGCCCAAAATGTCTTAAATAGCATAGGACTTCATCAGCAACTATGATAATTTCAACAGCAACTAAGACTTCAGCAATAGCAGTTCAATTTCGTCAGCATTAGTAGCTCAACTTCATTAGCATCACTTCACTTCTTCAGCATTCTTGACCTCATTAGCATTCTACTATTTTGACATCAGATTTTCCTACACAGTATACCTATGAATTATGCATGATTTAACATTTATTTCTTTGTCATCTCTAAGTACAAATTATGCTTTATATTATGTCTATGATTATCAATCTATCGGATTGATTATGGAATCAATAAATTGTTATTGTACTTTTAAAAATTTCAGCTTCTTTTGATTTGTCCATGATATTTTTTGGCATTTTTGATTTATTAGCTTTTCAAAACTTCAAATACGAGTTCTTATATTATTTAGTAACTATGCCAACACCCTCTTCAAATTCGAGATTTTATTGCCATCCCTAAAATCTGTCCCTTCATCCCTGTGTTGTCCTGTCCCAGAAAATTGGATATTTTGCTACTGATTACACAACAGCTACTGCCTCATTGTGGATCATTCTTGTATTTTGTCACAAATTTATTTTTGGACTATTAAATCATCATAGAAATCTTGGTTTTGTAAGCAGATAGCATTCATGCTTTGGTTTTTCTTAAAATTTACAAACATCTACATTTGTGTAGGTGGTGTAGACTGATTTTGATAGTCTTGACTCTTGAATAAGCACAAACCCATTTATGTGTCGATATGGACCATAGTAGCATTACACTTGCAAAACTTGTGATTAATCTTGAGTAACCATGGATCACCACATTTGCTTTGCCTTTTCCCAAACTTTTTCTAAAAGTGGTTCTGATTTATTTTAATATATACCTGTCCTTTTCTTTTGACTCAGTTTTACACTAGGTAGAAAAATTTAAGGAATGAGTTGACTGAAAGTTTTTAGTTTAGGGTGAAGGTTAAGGCGTTCTATTTTTTTTTAAGTTACTTTGACTAGAGTTATTTGAGAATTAGAAGTTTGAACAACAATAAGGAATTTTTCTTTTAGTTTATAACTTTATAGTATAATGAGTGTTTAGGTAAAAGGCATAGGGATTTCCCTAAAATTGGGGCCTTGCTCCATTGTGGCATGGCCTACTTCAGGACCAGTCCTCTGTTTTAACTTCTTTAACATACGATCTCTTATCTAAAAGTAAAATAGTTATTTTTAGAAAAACCCTACTCATTTTGTTGTATCATTGGCATTTTGTATTTACAATGTTTATTTATTTTATATTGGATAAAGCTTACAAATATAGCTCATACAAGCAACATCTTACAAATAGGACCAAAATGAACTCCTTTAGAGCACAATATCCTTGACAACATACAACAGTCTACTACTTATCAGCCGACTTTTTGTCCAAGTCATTGATAAAGCCTTTAATTGGATTCTCAAATATTTTGACCCTAAAATTTACAATCCTTTAACCACCAATTAGGATATGCATAGATAGGAATAGTAGGATATAGTGTAGAAGCATCAGCCATCTCACTGTTGTCAGAAGAGCTATCAAACTCAGCCAAGTCAGGATTAGGAGCCACATTAACATTATTAACAATTTCTTTATGAGCAACTTTAGGTTCACCAACTGAAACAGCAGGTAAACCTCCTTGAAACTACTAAATTCCTTTTGAACAATATTCTCAATAGGGCACCCATCAGGATCATAATCACTCTTCTGAGCACCATCTGTCTACTGGGGATCTTTTCCACCAACTTGATATTCAGGAAATGGAGGGCCAGCTTGGAAGAACTTTTTGACATCTTTTTTTCTTATGTACCTGCAATCCAACATGCCAAGCAACAATGGAAACTGTGGCTTCATGTGAGAAGCTAGTGAGTAAATTCCTCTCCCCTCAAAAAACCTCTTTATTCCTCTCAATCCAAATGAACCATCAAATTTCAGATGAAGAAGCTAACCAAAGTACAGACAAGAATTTAGACAGTGTAACATTACATCTAATAGAACCAAATATCATATCAAACCAGTCTTTTTTAGATTTACCGGCACATAAAGCCCAAGAAGGAAGAAAACAATTTTAGACAGCTTTAGCAAAGGAACACTAAAAAGATGTTAGATAGTTTCTAACTGCCCACACACAGTACAAGACTTCAAAGTAGAACAATGACAATTGACCCCAACAACTAATTTTTGATGCACCAACAGCCAGTGAAAAAATACTTCCTTAGTTCTAAGAATTTAGACCATAACAACTTAAATCTTTTTGTCCACACATCAGCCAAGTTGGATATATGCCACAGGGAGTTCACTTTATGAAACCAATTCTTACGAAAGGAAAAAAATGAATATAGATATTTAGATGAAGTTTGTAAAAGCTTACAGCCTCCAAGTCACTTGATAGACTTTGAAAGATCATCAGATCAAGTGATATTATTAACACACCCATCCAAACCAGCTCTAATCACCAATGTGTAAGTCCTCTTATGCTCTTCAGGAATGTGAAAATTATCTTGGAGAAGTTTCCAATGAAGTAGCCCCTTCTTACCTAGAATGTGACCAATTGTTCAGACCAATAGTGTTCCAAAATTTAGCAGAACATCCACTTGTGCTGTATGTTAGTTTTAGGATTAGAAATTAAATAAGCAGATTGAGAACAATTTAAACAATTTGACACAGCATACACCCTGGGAAAACCCTCCAACTTGAGGGAGAAAAACCCAGCAACAATATATCACTTATATATTGAATGATAATCAGTAAGTCTCTTTACAATGTGGCCAATCACAAGGCCAAATATCAGCACCAAACTTAATGCAACCTCTCGATGACAATATCGCTCTTCTTTGATGACAAATTCGGCCTTCTTGGTAGACTTCGATCTGCCCTTGAATAAATTCGCACTTCTATCAATCGAACTATGAATTGAATATGAATGAATGGTGAACAACTAAACAGCACCTTGTATATATACAAGTCGAATAGACAGCCTTCATAAATCATGTCTCTTCACATTACAAAGTTGGCCCATGATGAAATATTGTAACTCATACAAAAGGTGGCGATTCAAAGAAGTCGGCCTCATTAAGAACCGATTAACAAACAAACAATAAATATTATTTATTATCCCATGTGAAGCGCCTCTTCACCAAATGACGTCTCCAATAAAATAAATAGCCGATAAGGCTACATTTAATTTATTGCTTCATGAGTTGGGGCTAGAAGTTGAGGCCTGAAGCTGTCAACATCAACACTCCCTCTCAGCTAGGGAGGAATACTTCTAGCTATCCAATGTCATGGAGTCTCTCAACATGACACCCACAATGGCGACACCCATATGTGGAAAGAGCTCATCACGGAGTCACTCAATGTGATATCGTCCATCATGGCTACTCCCATGTATGGAAAGAACATGTGCACAAGTGCCCATCACGGAGTCACTCAACATGATGTTGTCATCTCATCATGATGTCCACCATGGCTACTCCCAGAGGGTGGATAAACACAAGTATAAGGAAAGCATCATAGAGTCTCTCAACGTGATGTTGTCATGGAGTCACTCAACATGACATCCACCATGGCTACTCCCAGAGGGTGGAAACAAGGGCTTTCACCTCAAATTTCTCTCATAGAGAAAGATGCATTAAACAAGGGCCTACACCTCAAATTTCTCTCACAGAGAAAGATGCATTAAACAAGGGCTTTCACCTGAAATTTCTCTCACAAAGAAAGATGCATTAAAGCAAATCACAGAAGATCACTGATGTTGAGTCTCCCTCT
>VDFB02090796.1:0-18636 GCA_007258455.2 Sequoia sempervirens
AATAAACATATAACAATAACCCCATTTCAATATCGAAGCCACATGATTACAACTAGACATAAAACAAAAATAACCTTCCATTTACGAGCATATTAAACACTTTGCATATGCATATGCATATGTATGTTAATACATCTGCATATGTATGTATATATATATATATGTATATGCATATGCATATATGCATATGCATATGTATGTGTATATATATATGTATATGCATATGCATATGTATGTGTATATGCATATGCATATGTATGTTAATACATCTGCATATGTATGTATATATTTATATATATATTACATTATGAATGTATACATATACATATATATATATATGCATATGCATATGTATGTATATATACATATGCATATGCATATGTATGTATATATACATATGCATATGTATGCTAATACATCTGCATATGTATGTATATATGCATATGCATATGTATGTTAATACATCTACATATTTATGTATATATATATGTATATATATGTATATGCATATGCATATGTATGTATATATGAATATGCATATGTATATTAATACATCTACATATGTATGTATATATTACATTACAAATGTATATATATATATATATGCATCTGCATATGCATGTTTATATATGCATGTGTATGTGTATATTACATTATGAATGCATATATATATGCATATGCATATGCCATATGTATGTGTATATATATATATATATATATATATATCTCCATTATGGGTACCATTTGCAACTACTAAACATAGAGAGCATAGTTGATAATGGTGTCAAAGGGTTTGTTGAGTGTGAAGGAGGAGAGCATTGAATGCTCCATAGTTGCGAGAAGCCAAGGCACAATAACCAATGAAACAAGGAGGAAGTAGGAGTTAATGAGTCTGAACTTCCTCTTTAATGCGATTGGATTTCTATTTAATGTAGGAGTGTGCGATGAAAAGGTGGTGAGTTTCTTGGATGACACACGACATCACGAGCACAACTCATGATGCCACTTCCTGCCACAGGTGTATGGTGTGTCCAGTCTTTGGTCAGTGGTTAAAAATGGCCAGAAATTCTACCCCGCCAAACAAACATGTCGTCCACATGGCAAATCGATGTCTAGTGTGTTAAAAAATTTTTTAGGTTGTCCACCTCATTGCACACATGTTTGAGTATAAATGCATATGACTAAAATGAAGACATGCCATCTATAGTAGTGAAGAATGTGAAGCCCATGTTGACCTTGACAGTTAGGTTGCACCACATTAATCAAGGCATAACCTAAAAAATGAAGAATTCTTTCTAATGTTGAATAAAAAATAATCCCAAGTACATCATCAAAGACACCATAATTATCTTCCATATATATCTAGCAAAGACATAATAAAAACACATGGACAACTAATTTAGAATTTCCATAAACAAGGAATGAGCCAACTAGAGACTTGCATTTAATTTCACATATTCCACATAGCATTGAATTTTTTGATCACCTCTAAGGAAGTTGCATTATTTCCTACAAAACCATGATGTATTAAGCTTTCTATTTGTATAAACCATGTCAGTTGCAATTATGTTTTGGAAATCCTTGTAAATCATTTTTGTATGCCCCCTAATACAAAATGCAAAAAAAATGCCTCCCTGGCTGCAATTTGAAACTTGTTTGTGTAGAATGATTGGTTGCTACCAATCTCATTCAAACCATACTGGAAAAACTATTGGATTCGAAGTGGCAGAGGTTGTTGTTGCTTGGCTACTTAAAAACTTACTCCCAATTGTGTTCTTTTCCCTTGCTGGTGGACTTAGAGTGTTGTTCAAATGGGATGGCCTTAGGCCTAGATTTTGTGTACTGCTCATAATGGATGGGGTTACACTTGGAAATTGAGTATTGGTCACAATGGGTGGGGTTAGAATTAAAGGAAATTGA
The DNA here is from genome assembly GCA_007258455.2 of Sequoia sempervirens. Classification (NCBI taxonomy): domain Eukaryota; kingdom Viridiplantae; phylum Streptophyta; class Pinopsida; order Cupressales; family Cupressaceae; genus Sequoia; species Sequoia sempervirens. The sequence continues at coordinate 1,921 of VDFB02090796.1, forward strand.
GTGGTGGTCACAACTATATGATAGTTAGGTATATGAATGTTGACCATCTCCCTAAACAAGACATGATTTTTGGGAAAAGGGTTTAAGGGGTTGCTTAAACGCCTTTGTCTCTATGTATCCAACCTTTCCATTTCAAGCACTTCTTCCTTTTTATCCTACTCCTTTTGAATCCTATCTTGCTACCTTTTGAGCTCTTTTTCCTTTTTCTATTGTTCCTTTTCTTTCTGTGCAATCTCTCTATCTAGTTTGGATTGATCCTTTCGCTCCTTTGCAACAACATGTGCTGCCTTTCTTTCCTGAATTTTCTCCCTCTTCCACCATTTTAACTCCTAAATTTCCTTCTTCCTTTTCTCTTGTGCCATTAACAAGTTCAATATGTATTCATCTATTGTTAATAATTGGGATTGTCAGCTCAACTGAATTCCTCTATCCTCTGTTGTCCCAGGTTTTTCCTTCACAATGTGAACTGGCAGTTTGAGAAATTTGCTGATACGTGAATCTACTTGGGAAAACAAGGATTGGTTGGAATCTCCATGAATGTTGTGTTCAACCTCGACATCCTAACTCAAATCTGCAATATATTGGGTATCACCTTCTCCACACTCGACATAGTAATGTACCATTTCATCCACATTCAACGTGGGTGGTGGAGAGGGGAAGGAGAATGTGTTGCCTTCTTCCTGTGGATGCAAGTCATATCCTAAATTCATGGCTCCCTCCACCAACCATGATGGTTGGCTTGGGGGAGAGAGAAGGCTAAGTCCATCCATGCTAGTCTCTTGTTGACTTTTAGCCATGTCATCAACTAGTTGACCCCCCACTGTAGGTTCACTTGAATCATGCAAAGTTGTTTCTCTCCCACTGTTTCTACTATTGTAGGATTTAAATCAGCATTGGCAAGCCCTGACAAAAATGTGTTGGCAACTTCCACATTTGACACATTGACTCGGAAAGACTAAGGATGTTCTGCATTGCAAAAGCATCATCATGCACACTGAACTAAAAAGTTTCGCTAGGGTGCATGTCCTCCATTAGAGCATTTGGATTGAGGGGCCATATACCTATCCTTTTAAAACTAGCAGTGATGTTTGAAACTATTAGTGATTTCTCAAAAGACTTGCTGCCTAATTCTGCTAATTCCGCTCTTTTTATTTCTATGTTAGGATATTTGGCCAGCCACACTGCTCTTTCTGATTTGAAATATGACTTGAATGCTGAAAAAACACTGACATCCAATCACTGTAATTTGTGTGATGTGTGCGCTGGTAGTGTGAGAAAATCAATCCCCAAAGACCTAGCTTCTTGGATGCTTGTCATGGCTATGTGGCTGCCATGGCCATCAAATATGAGCAACTGCCTATTTGTCGATGATACTCCACCCGAAACTAATCGTGCAAAATGATGTAGCCAATTCATAAACAATTATTTCATCATCCAAGCGTGGGACTGGGCAGCCATGCACACACCTAGTTCACAACCAACAATGTAGTTTTTTAGTTTCTTTTTACCTTTGAAAAGATAGAAGCCTGGTATGCTTTGTTTGACAACATTAACAAAACATAAAATTGTTATCCATTCCCTGCTCTTTGGAATAATGTATGAGACACTTTTGTTTCCTCTTTTGGCCAAAACTCACATGGCTCCATTTCTCCCAACTTGAATTCCAGTTTCTTCACAATTCCAAATTTTATGTGGTCCGTATGGGTTGACTTAATATGCTTTGGATAGTGTGTCATAGAATGCAACAACTATAGCAGGCCTAAGGTTTAGAGCTCTATCTCTATCTAGTCCTTCCACTGTCCTCAATGTCAATTCAAGATGACACCATTTAAACCCAATCCACCAAGACTTCCCAGGCAACCCATCCTTAAAAGGGTTTGGTCGTGTTTGGAATATTTGCACGACTTCTGCTTTGAGATTAATAATCTCTAGCCCATGGTCCATTGCTGCCATTTCTTTACACCATTCCACAATCAAACCCTCTTTAGCTGCTGTCAATACTATGGGAGGACTTTTTTTTGATGATGTTGTTAAACCACCTAACCAGTTGTTGAGTGTTGTCATAGGGATTCCCCACTTTTTGGATGCACTCCTTGTCAACATTCCATTATCCTCCACATCTTTCAATGCTGAATCCATATCCTCTTTCGTCTACTCCCATTGAATTGAAACTTGCTTGCTTCTAGCAGTTGCATTTACTTGAATAACTGGCATAGTTGGTTGAGGAATGCTCTCGTTAGAAACTTGACTGTCTTCATTTGACGAGAAATGAACTCTTTTTTCTGGAGGCATGGTTGTCTTTAGTCTCTTGTTGCCACGACGGGTCCGCATTTAAGCTTTGTTTTTCATCTGCATATGTCAACAAACACCTTTGGACATTAGTTTTGTAATTTGGAATCTTTTGAATCTCTTCAGTACAATGTTAAAGAAATAAAGAGCCTAAAGCATTGAAATGGACATCCCACTTGACTATGTTAATTAGTAGAGAGGCCTACAGGGTGGTGCAACCTAACTATCAAGAACTACTTGGGCTTGTACATGACAGGTAGAAAAAATATGAATACTCGGGCATGCGTGTAGTGAGGTTGACAATTTAAAATCTGTAAAGCAAGATAAAAACACAGACCAACAATCAACTATACTAATATTAATCACAAACATTACAACATGTGGCATTCCAATTTCTTCATCTTTGTAATTGCATTTTGTAATTTGAATTTGTAAGTTCAGTTGGCGAGTTCACGGTGATGCTCTGAACAAAAGATGTGTGATGTTATATGTTTGTTTTGATTGTTTCACATTCTGATTTATGATGTTCTATGTTTGATTTGATAGTTTCACATTCTGATTTATGATGTTATATGTTTTTTTTGATTGTTCTATGTTTGATTTGATGTCAGTATGATTTTAGTATGCAACCAATGAATAATGTTACCTAAAATCAAGAGAACAAAAATAATAAAATCAGATTGTTTCTGTAAATGTTTACAAATTATTAAATAGCAAAAGCAAGCATATATTAAATGAAAAAATTAGGGGCCCACTGTCTAGAATAATAATTCATCATATACTTAAGCAAGAATATTCATCAAAATTGGCGAGATCTCCACCAAGTTCTTATTTTAGTTCAAATCCAAAACTTTGAATTAGTCAACCTAGTACAAATTCAACCTTGCCTATATAGAAGGAAACTAAAAAAAAAGATAACATAGTTTAGAAATTTTAAGACTTTTATGATGATGATGATTGCTTAGCTAAAATTTAAAAGTAATCATCAAATTTTGTTAATTCTTATGTACAAACGAGGTATACTTTTATGGAGAAAGAATACTAGTAATGTTGTTTCTTCAAAAAAATGTGTAGAAGATATTAGGCTGTTTTGAATAGTAGTAATTCAACAATCAACTGACCAATGAATATCCTACCATAGATACATGAATTATTCAATGGATGATAAAGATGCTACCAAATGAATTGATATCACTCATAAACCAAACTTGATGCATCTGCTTGTCATCAAGCTCAAATCATTTTGATACATTTTGTTGAAAGCTCAAATCATTGCACAAGTGACCCTAGAAGATTAAATAGAATTTGTGATAACCTATGAAATTTGCAAGTTAAACCATTGGTAGAAAGTTTGAAATAAAATTATCCTAAGGACCATCTCCCAAACATCACAGGGCTCCATGCATATTGTGTACTGGATGGCATCCCAAAGTCAGCTCAAGGTAAGTGAAAAAACTTTGGAACCTTAAATTAGCAGACAAAAGTTCAACAAGGCTTTGATACTTTCTGCCACTTTGCTTCTACCTTCACAACAAGCTGGAAAGTATAGTCTAAGGATGCATTAAGGATGCTTTGCAAATTTATCACTTCCTTAACATTCAACTGTGACATTTCCACATTTTCATAAAATAATATTGACTAAATGAATGATCAAGCTAAACAATTATGTAAGAATAACTCTAAATTCGACAATATTTAAAAATAATCATGACTAGAAACAAAAATCAGTGCCGTCAAATAAACTTTCTAAAATTTCACAGTGAAATCTTCATGTGCATAGTTGAATTAAATGATATTTAAGAATAATTCTGAACTAAACAATATTTAAGTATAATTATGATTACTAATATAAATAAATACCTTCCAATAAATTGAAATTTTCATATCTTTCTCTAAAATATTTAATGAATAAAAAAACTAAATGATTTTCAAGAATAACTCTGAACTGAACAATATTTAAGAAGAATAGGAATGAGCACTATCAAATAAACTTCTTTAAAGATCAAACGGTGAAATTTCCATGTCCGTGTAGAAAATACTTGACATAATGAGTGGTGGAGGTTTTGTGGAATTGTTTAGTGTAAATCTATTGTCAAATGGTATAGGAAACACTAGCAGAGAAAATCTATGTGCCTTAAACTGTTGATGGTGTGGAATTAATGGAGAGTTGATTGATTTTAGTTTGACTTGCTTGTGCTAGATTTCAATAAATTGTTGTCCTCTTGTTTTGACAGCTAGTTTGGTGAGCCTTACACAGTTATCTATGAATTTTTTGCAAGTATTAAGGAAAAGGGACCAGTAGATGGGAATTTATCACTGTTTTGAGTGCACTTGGGCACTATTACATTTTACTTGAGACTCCAACTTTTTATTATATGCACTTTTTTTGGACTGATCTCCATGTTGGATGGGATATGTTGTAATGAAAAAATATTTAAATTTGTTTATTATAATGCAACTTGGAACTTAAATTAGGTTGATGGCTGGATGTTTAATTATTAATATAAATGCTTTAATGTGACATTTTGGGTTCTGTTGCATCCACTTGTGTACAAGTTCAAAATAATGTAAGTTGCATTTGTGTTTTAAAATCCTTGTTAATCATTTGTGTATGCAACCTAATATTAATAAAAAAATACTAAAAAGTAAACAAATGTGATGGGAACATTGATTGGTCCCCATATGTCCTATTTTTGGAAAAAAATTAAATATTTAAAAGATCTCTTATTAAAAAGTAATGGTCCCAGTTTGGTCAACTCCTATATCCAGTATAGAAGCTCGACCCACTATGGGTCCCTCTCCCCTATAGGCAACCTCGGTTGTTTAACTAGTTATTATTATTAATAATTATGTTTCTAACCAATGAGAGTTAAGATTTTTTTTAATTTAACAAATACTTGCATATTGTTAAAGTGTAGATGCAAATTATTTAACAAAACATTTTAAACAAATGAATTTTCTTAAATATTATTGGTAGGAAAGTTTTGCTCGATATGGGTGATTTATATGGTACCATTATCATACTGGCGATAATAGTGGGCAGATGGAAAGCCAATGTGTGATAATAGTGGGCATCGCTAGCTGGAATGAACGTGGTAGGCACAATTGTTTCTTTATGGAGTTGTAATGAAATCTAAATATTACCAGTGGAGAGCAGCATAGTGATAAAGTAGCAGTGTTTGAGGCTTCATTATCACTGACATTTGCATAATTTGTCACATCCCCAAAACACATGGTAGTTCAAGCATTTCACCCGTTCAATTAAAAATATTTACAAAATATTTTTGTTAAGTATGCTTGTATTGTTAACAATATTCGACTTTGCATAGGTATAATTGTAAGCCGACAGTTTAAAATTCAGAGGAAACAAACAACAATTGAAAGCTGACAGTTTAAAATTGAAAGCAAACAAACGAACATCTGCAATATCTTTGTGCATGCACTAGGAGAGGTATTCCTGTCTATTAATATTTGTTTTTTTTTCTTTTGATTTATATCCTTTAGATTCACATTAAATTTTTTCTTTCATGGCAGAGTGTGTTTAGGAAAGTCCTAGTCAAGCCCATAACAACATGCTTTGCTTTGTCTTTCAGTAAATGATAGTTTGGATTTGGTACTTATGTTAAAGAATAGTTCATTTCAGAATCCTAAATCCTAGATATATTCTCTGTTGCAGTAGCTTGGCAGTCACACCATTGAGTAATGATAAATTCCACAAAGGGCCTCTCATTTGGATGAAAATGTCACCAAGATCAAAGTGATTGAACCACTGACAGTTCGGAAGTTAAAGCCCTAATCTAAATTGAGCACAGGTTTCTATTTTTTCCAATCTTAATGATATTAAGTCCTTAATTGGGACATGCAAGTTGGGTCCAGTGTTAAAGCCTTCGAAATTTCCCAATGCTGGCCTAGGTTTGAGCCACAACCTGGCTCCTCAATAGTGGCCTCCTCTTCCAATTATCTATTAGAAAAAAATCCGTATATTATTTTCCTCTATAGACTGTGTCATTTAGCATCTCTTTTATGTTTAGAATTGTAAATATAATCTAAGAATGTGTCTTTAGTAATTAAGAATAGTTGTTTACCATTGTGATTAGAATTTAAGCACATGTATTTGGTAATTGCGAGTTTCTGGTTGGCAATTGCCCTGAGTCCTACTGTTGTGTAAGGTAGCTTTTTGGAAATTGTAAAGAGGCCTCCTTTTCTAAAACTAGGATGTCATTATTGTATTGAGTTGTAAAGTTCTCACATTAGTTATGTATGTGATTGTGCCAACATTAATAAGAATGCGATAGTGTGTTTCTGTAATAATGATGCCATTGTTGCTAGTGCTCTTTGACTTGTTCACTTTTGTAACTAGAAGCATTCACTCTATTTTTTATTCCTTTATAAATTCCTTGGGGAATTTTGTGTATGGCAGAGTTATTTAGGAAAAAACATCAATAAGTATCATGAAATTTATGTTTCTTTGCCTTACTAAGTATTTTTCAAAAAAATCAAATTGGAATTTTCTTTGATGGCTAATATACAAGGTTTTCTTAGACAGACAAAGCAGAAAGCTAGTCTTCAAGCTTTTAACTATTTGGAGAAAAAAATGTGTATTGAACTTGTTTGAGGTTGTAGCATTTGGTCATGTGAAGGAATACATCCTAAAAGAGTTGATGTCAATAGTTTAGAGGTCCTAAAGTTCCCATAGAAAATACTATTCAACAAATGCATTTACAACTTTACACATGCCAATTGTATTTTCTTGAAAGTTTCTAAAGCCTTTTCAACAAATGCATTTTGTACATATCCTGTAATCATTTCCCTCCATGAGAGGACATCTATTTGAGGCATTTTGTCAAGTAGTTCATTTTCCATATCTTTTCTTATTACATGTCCCTTTGGAGTAAACATTTGCCTGGTTTGCATTGTTTGCTATATGCTTATATACAATGGTCTCACCATAATGCTAGTAGTATAGACTTAAGTTAGCCTGCATTATTTTGTATCACAATTACATCCTTGTTTGCTATCCAATGTTTCAAACAACAAACAAATAATGTTGATTTATGGAGTTTTTTTTTTAAATTGTGGGTCATTCTGGTTAACATTTTGTGATCTACTAAAGATAATTTAAAAGAATAAAATTAGGTAGATGATAATCAATTATCATCTCATTGTTGTGTGTAAAGGTGGTGGAAATCTTCTTGTTTCACAAAACTCAATTTCACACCCGAGCGCATGGTCGAAATATATTTTGGAGTGGCACCAACCATGTTTGAGCCTAAGAACTGTTTCCTCAAAAACTTCAATCTTTATTGCCATTCTTAGTGATCTTTATGAAGCACAAGGATCAATCAATGACATGATGCTATTCTTTGAAACAGTTAAAAGGTTTGAACTGATTCTCTTTTCCGTTTTTTCCTACTAATGAAAAGCTTCAATGCAATCATCTAAGCCAAACCTGGCTATTTCATCAGGTGAGATCTGTCACTGGTGGACCACATGCTAGAGGAAATGAAAATCTGCTTCATGGGATTCTATGAAACAGTCAATGAAATTCAAGAGGAAAGAATGAAGACACAAGGGTGTGATGTATTACCCTACCTCGAGACCCTGCTATGTATTCAACAGACCAAATTCACCATGTTTTTTCAATTTTGAGTGTTTTTCTTAAAGGATTTTTCTCAGCTTCCTGTCATGTAATTTTCCAATGGGAAATGCAACTGACATCCTACACCAAGGAAGCAAAATGGGTTCAACATAAATATTTGCCTTCCTTTGAAGAATAAATGGAGAATGCTACCTATATATTGAAGCTACAAAGTTCAATCTAGTGCATTTGTCATAGAAATCTTTCTTTTGTTGTTTATATTTCTTCTTGTACTCAAGGTTGCTCCTTTGAAACAACCTTGTTTGCATACTTATGTTATTTACCATTCATGTCCATGTGCCATTACTTAATTTTCAAATCTGTTCCATTATGAAAGATTCTTCTTACTTTGCATGTGTGCATACTTTTGTTATTTTGGATTATTGTAAAATTGTTAGTGTAAATATTATACTTTTTCTAAGATAGTTTTTATCAAAGTGTAATATTGGACTTAGTTAATAAAGTTTACTTTGGATATAAGAAATAATGACATAGCTACACCTTCACTTGAGGTACACAAGTGCCACCACTACCTCATCAATCCTTAATTGACAATAGTTAGGTGCCAATTCTATTTAGTCAATTCCACCTATGTTTCAATGACACTAAGTTAACTCACCTCTTCATTGAGAGTGATTAAGAGTCAATTGATGACCTCTTGGGTATGTCAGTTTCTTGAGTCAAGCATCCAAGAGGCCTATATATTTCTACTTTACTCTTTGTAATTTGCTCCATCATATTGATTATGGTTTTGTGGTGGAAAAATGCCTTGAAAAAATTGTGATAAAAAAGTTTATGGTTAGCATTCTCGCTCAAAATTTTTTAGCCAATGAAATTATGGAAAAATTATTTTCAAAATTTAAAAAGTTAAAAATTGTGCATTTAACTTTAAGAAAATTAAGATATAATGTATTAAAATAAAAATATAATGTATGAAAAAGAAAATAATGAATTTTGTTTGGATTGCCTATAATTCTATGGTAGAAACTAATAATATATTACAATTTATGTTGAAATATAATATTATAAATATTTTTAAAAAATATATATAATTTATAATTTATAACATATCCCATAGTAAGATTGAATTCAATGATATTTATGGATTTATTAGGGACATATTTAAATATTTTAAAGAACTGAATGCATGATTTAAATGAAATGAAGATCCCCTCATGTACTAAATTTAAATAGAAGTTTATCCAAAAAAATGTAAAGTAATTATTATATTTAGTGCTCTTATAGGTATCTGCATTTACTACGCAAAATATAATGGCGTGTTTTCAAGAATGGAAGGAGAAAAAACGGTGGTGTTTGCAGGTAAAATATTACTAAACTCTGGCAACGGCATTTACGGGCAGTCTAAACAGTAAAAAGTGATCAACGAACAAAACTGTTTCGGCGTAATTAATCATGTTTTTATTTTTTAATATTTAAAAATATATTTTAATAAATTAAATAAAAAAAATTATATCATTATATTTTTATTTTTTCTTAAAACATTTTAATTCATTTTAAAAATTATTTTCACTTGTTTAATAAAATGTACTTTATTATAATCTAATTAATCAATTTTTTTTAATAATGTTGAAGTTTAAATATTTTTAAATGTTATTTTATGTTGAAAAGTATTATTTATTTATTTATTTTTAATAAAAAACAGTTGCCCTTCATTAAAAACACCTTTCTAAAAGCTCTTAGAATAAGATATAAAAATAATTTTGAAAAATTGTTTTATAGATTATATTCCTCAATTCAAACAGTTCTTAAAATAGGAAGATTTGTTTTACCGTTGAAAAAAAGCAGTATACGAGGCTTACATGAGGCTGGGGTCAAAACAACACTAACTTCTTGTTTCGAAGAGGCTCTTGTAATTCTTGATGATGATGCTGTACTGGTTGGCGATGAAGATAGTTTTGATCCAGAATCAATTGTTAATTGTTGTTGTCTCCACAGGCACGGAGGTTGAGAAAACTGAAGAGGCAGGGGAATCAGGATGAAGACAAATTTACAGTAGTCTGTTGAACTTGTTCTTGTTGTGTTAACGGAGATGGCACACCTGGGTGTTGGTGGAAAGGCACGGGTTGTTGTGGTAAATGAGGAAGTCCAGCAGGAGGCCTATAATATCCATGCCAATACATTGGCATTCCATTTGCTCCTGGCGATGAAGGTGGATGACCCCACGATCATAAGTTTGCACCAGCTGGATACATTTAAGGCATACCAGCCGCAACAAAGCAGTATAGGCTCTTGGATACAGTGAGGGATTGCGTAAGAAGACAAAAGATAATGGAAACTCTGGCATGTGGGTTTCCTTTCTCAGCCCACACAAGGACCGTCGCAGGCCATTTCCAACAACTCATCATCATATTTTGGGATACACAAGATTTAGCTCCAACATTTTTTTGATATGGAACACCAGTGACAGCAACAGACATATTGATCTTAGAGGTAGAATAAGATGATTTATGCATGTTTTCCTCGTCATTTCAGGGGATTCTGCATTGTGTTGGGTTGCGTTTTTTAATCGTTGTTCATAGTGGGCTTTGTCCAGGAGGTTGGCATTAGAAGGTTTGCTCCTCGCGGTGGGGATGAAGGGAGTTCTGCTTCTTCTATAATATTGGAGGAGACTGTTTGGAATAAGGGCTCAGAAGTTACACAGGCAAGCTTCTACATCAATGCTTCTGATTTTTTTTTAGTTTTAGTTTTATACAGTGGTATCTTCTTTCTTTCACTGCTAATTGGTAAATTCTGTCATCCATAGTTGGATGCAATTGTTTATCTTCTTTCTTACGTGTGCCTTGGCGATGTAAACCCAGGCACCCTCTATTTTTCCCTTACTTCTCCTCTAGTTCTAGCAATTAGCACATGAAAGCCCCTATGATATATCAATTTAGTCTATTCCCTTTGACAAACATTTAGGTTATTTTTCTACCCATTGAACTTGACTTTTTCTTTAGATTAAGAAAAGACTGATCTATTAAGTTTTTATGGTATTCAGGATTTAAACTGTTTCCTCTCTCGTTAAATTTAAAAAAGAAAACAGAGGCTACAGAGCTTTCCTCAATGATATAGGTTTTTGTGTTTCAATTGTGCAGAAAATGCCTGCATTCTATTTCTGGCAGACACAAAAAATGCCTATGGGATTCCTTACATACAACAGACTAAGATTTTCCAATGGACTGTATTTGATGGTAGTAGCAGAGATGACAACACAGTTTATCTATGCTTCCAGAGTATTGGAACAGCTAAAACTTTCAGAACCTTGGCATTATAACTACAAGGCGATTATATAGTCCATAAATACAGTATAGCAACCTAGTTTGGACATAAATTTCAAAATTACTCCTATCTAGCTAGTCTGGCCTTCTTTTGACAAATACAAACAAGTTATTTTACTTATGCTTGGAACACAGCCTATATGTACAAACATCAAAACACAAAAAGACTTCATAGCTGTACAAATCATGACCAGGGTATAGCTTGGAATCCTGAGCTCTTGACCAGAGCCCAACGTAACATATTAAGAGAGTCTTTATTTCCTTTGCCTAACTGACCTGTGGATATGTTTAACCTTTCAAAGGATGGAGAAAGAATCTTTGTGTATATCTTTGCTCCCTTGGAATATGTTTCATTCAAATTCCACAATTATACACCTACACCAGGAATGTAGGTGTGCTGTATAAATTCTGGTTGATTCTCTCAAGCAATGTAAATTATATTCTCCAGACTTTGTTGCATGATTCTTACAATCAATGCAAATTGTATTCTCTCAACTGTGTAGCAGACAAGTAGCCCCATGTGGTAGAAGCTTGATATTTCTAGCTTCAAAGACCGTTATGTGTGTGTCCCATTTTAGGAAAAATATGGATATCAGTGTCTTGAAAGTTTTTTTTTGAACTCAATTAAGGCTCTCCCACTATGATATTATTCAAATATTCAAATGAATCCACTGCAAAAAAAAGTCACATGATGACGATGAGGATATGCTGCTACTGCTCTGGTTGTCTGGTTTGGCATTTAAAATGGAGAAGCAGATTGAAGGCAGTGAACCAGATCAATGTGGAGGCCAGATTGAAAGTGGAAGTAGAGAACCACGTCAGTGTAGCTGCTGAAGTGCCTTACTGGTTGTCTTTTGTCATCGTAGATGGTTGACGTTCTCTCTAGCCCACGAACGATTCTGTAATTATCCCCTCTTTAGCTTGATTCATCATTTCAGGGTCCACATATGCCTGATTTAGGATTATCTCATTAGAAAGAAACTAGGGCTAAAATGGTTTTTCCACTCTATTTTGCTTCATTGAAATCAACGTCTAAACAGAGTGCATAATGTAGAAGCCACCGCCTCTTTGGGAAAAAATCTGGTCACTCAAATTGCAACCATATGACGTAAATGGAATAGTTGATGTCCCAGCCATGACTAAAAATAGTTGATCTCATTGTTCATCAGGTGGGTTGAATGTAAATTTCCTTCCTCAAAGCTAGTCCAAAAAATTGATGAAAGCTGTCATTTTCATGTCACATGGTTGAATAGACATCTTAAAATTCAAATTCGGTCTCATGTTACAGCTTCAACATGACCCTCTTCTTAGACTGCAAGTGATGTGAACGAGAATTTTCTCACCTGCTTCGGTATTTGCATACATCAGTGATGCAATTGCAATTGCAATTACTGCTTTCAACAGCACTAAAATGGAGTTTTTAATTGTGGTCTCACCAGTCCAAACATAGATTTAATGCAAATCTCCCTACAGCATCTTGGGACAAGTATAAGTACTAAAAGCCCCATTTAAGGATCTTTATAAAGAGACCAAATAAATCCCTTTCTTGACTATTTTAAAAACCCACTCGAAGTCCAATTTTAAGCCACAAATTTTAATCCAGTTTGAAAAAGATGTCTTTGATAGAGAAAATCCATAAAAAACAAGAGAGATTCCAACTTCACTCATTTAGCATTCGTTTGGATGAATTGCAGAAAGCAGGTAGTCATTTAGAGAAAGTAACAAAGATCTCTTACCTTAGTAGCCTCTTCCTTCATATTCTCTTCCCTTTTCACTTGATCATCTTGTTGCACCAGAAGTAACCACTTTGGTAGATTTAAATCATTCTCAGAACTGCAGCTGATAGTGCAATGGATATTCAAATGAAATTATCATTCTGTTCATTAACTTCACCCTTCTGTCCTTACTAAGTTCCATTTCCATTTGTATCAATTTCAGATTTCAAAATCTTCTAGCACTTTCCAATTCATCTCACACTTACTAAATTGTCTGTAGTATTGCAGTCTAAATACATAGAAAGTAAACCCAGAAAAGACTAGTAACAATTCTAAATACATAGAAAGTAAACTAAAAAAAGATTCTAACAGCAGGTGTATGTATTTTGTATTTTTGAAATCCATACACTCAGAAAATAATACAACAAAATTATACTACTCATTGACACTAATTTCTCTGTATGGTTGTTGCTGCCACCTGGTACTATTGAAGACCTCAGAATGGCCTCATTGTTGCCTTGCACTGCTGAATACCCTGGAATAACATTGATGCTGCCCTATGCTACTAAATATCTCAAAGGGTTTCTGTCCTCATGAGAGCTGATCTGAAAATAAAAAAAATTGAGGATTTTGTCTAAAGCAACAAGCTGTTGTAGCAACATCCAATTTCTGTAAACAGAATGAAATTTTTGTGTTTGTGATAATCAATGATGCCTTTCCTCTTTCCAGCACTACCTATATGATTTTCAACTCAAGCAATCCACATATCATGGGAATTAATCCCACGTTCAATGCCACCTAACCGACAAACACTCCACCAAAATTCAGGGAGGTAAACGATTGCTTGAATGTTTATTTAATTGAAGTTGATTCCTTATTTAACTAAAGATAACTAATGGAATAACTGCAACATTCCTTATTTAACTGACACAACTAAAACTAGCTCACAAACTAGAAGATTAACAAAATCTAACACCTGACATAATCCAGTCAACCCGAATCCATTTCAACTACCAACAATTCAGTGTTTGTGGGTCGAAAAGGGAGCAGTACATTGCCCTTCCCATCCACCATAAATCTAACACACCTCTCAAGTGTCTATAAACCGTGCTTTAGTTTTCTATGCTAAACTCCACATCTTAATTATGGTGAATGGGAAGGGCAATAATCTATAGCTTTAGTTTTGTATGCCAGACTCTACGTCTTAATCAGGGTTTTCTGGATTTTGAGCATAGCCCATGGGTCTATTCCCAAATCCTGATATGAAAGTTTGAATCTCTGCAACTCCGTAAAAGGTTCATGTCTGGCCTAACTTTACCCTATATTTAGGACATGAAGGTTTTCATGTGGAAAAGTGAAAACCAATCGTTGGAATGTTTTCTAGCTAACATCTCTGTATTATGGGATTTGTTCTTTTCATTCTTTTGTGTCTGATGATTTTTATTACTCAAACTACTAGACCTTTATACAATTTTTATTCGTGGATTAAAAGTCTGTGCAGCAGAAACTTTGAAAGAAAACATGCATTTGGAAAGTGTGAAAGAATCTCTATCACATGTATTGCCTCCTAGAGATTTTATTCGTGGATTAAAAGTCTGTGCAGCAGAAACTGGTTTACCAGCTTTAATAGCAGAAGTGAAGAAAGCATTACCCAATAGAGGCATAATTCAGCCTAACTTTGACCCAGTAAGTGTCTCATTAATGCTTTTCCAATACTGTTTTCATTTCTTTTTCATCCAGTATCCATCTTTGTTAACTAGTTCATTTAATTGTAACCGAGTGTGATTGAGTTTCTGCTATGGTTAACCTTATTAATAATAATTTAGTGATTTCAAAAACCATAGAAATATTTTCCTTTGAAAATCCTTCCAGCCATCAGATCCACCCAACATTGCTTTCATTTTTCTCCTTGATCTACACATAATTTTATTTTACTACTGAAGGTTTATAAAACCCTTTATTCCACTTACCCAAAAGAAAATAGAAGCCTTTGAAAGGTGTGAATCTCAAGATTTGTAGATCACAAGTCGCACTGAGATTTCAATATAGCTAGACCACATATGAAAATATCTTACATCTAATGTGTGTTTTTGAGTTTTGTGGGGTATAGTCAATTTCTAGATCTCTTAAAACTGTGCAAATTTAGAGATTCTTTTAATGTTTTCACTGGGTAATGGAATAGCTATTAGAAGAGGAGGGATTGCTTGTCTCGATGGTAAAGGTGGCTAGATATCAGATGGGGAAAATGTAATAGATGGAGGAGAGAAGGGTTTATATGAGAAGCCCTCAACTACTTTAGTGAAGAGTCACCAACCAGAAGAATCAGACAATGCTAGAAATACCAGTAAGGAAAGTTCTTAATTTGTTTTTGAAGAGGAATTAGCAAAGGACAAACATACTAGGATTGATGATTGGATATCTAGCTGGTTGATTTACAATTATGCAAGAAAGAAGTATGTGTAAGAAGAATAATCTCAGGGAAAATGAACATGAGAAAGATACTCACTACACATAGTTGCATGCTTATAAAGCTCCAAAACTTGCAAAATTTGCCACATATCACAATTCAGTCATTTTTAGGAATATTTAATAGGCACAGTTTTTTTTAACAATTTTTTTGTGTCATATATCTGGATGTTTTTCATATGAAATCTTAGTGTAGCTGGTAAGTTATCTCTTGTAGCAGGCTCACGAAAGAGGATACACTCTTTGAATTATGCCTTATGTGATCATGCTTGTACATATGAGAACTTTATTATCATCATGGTTTCTTACCCCCATTGCCAGTTTCACACTATTTTTGTTAGACTTATATAACCCTAAGAAGTTGGGTTTGGTAGAACAGTTGACTGAATTGGCAAAATACGGTTCAGGATAGCCTATGGGTACACCCAGGGTCTGGCCTAGGCACCTTGGGGTGGACCCTGGGTAAAATCGTGCATTGACATTTGACATTTTGTAAGTTTGTATTTGTCATGTCTCTGCCATGAGATCGTAATGATCTCCTTAAAAATAATAAACCCGTTTTAAAATAATAAAATAAAAGTATAAGACCATTATTATTAATGTAATAAAATCAGCGATTCACTCTTGCAAATGCAGCGAATGATCTAAGAGAGGATCGATGATTTAAGAGGGATAATATTAATGGAATTAATTATCCCTCAAAGCGATTAAATGAAGGCAAGGATTTGTTAAGCAATTAATTGAGGACATGACTTTTGGTGGAAACATTACAATGAAAATTTGTGACCTTTAGCCCCATTGTGGGTATAAAATGAAGGATGTCTCAAATGCAAGGATCATCGATTGGATTGAGAGGAGAAAATACATTACTCAGCAAAAATAGTATCTTCTAAATATTAAATCATCAATCATCTTCATAAGGGATTCACTACTTAGGCAATCCGCAAATTAGATACATCAATCAATCTTAATTGCAAATATACAGTAAAAACATCAAATAGATTTTGAATATTAGAAGGCAAGGAGGCAGACCTGAGCGAGATATTTGCCACTCAAGGACATAATCAATAACTATTACAATTGTTGTTGTATAGCCATCTCATGTGTTAATAACTATTATGGTATGCTCTATCATGATTATTGTATGTAATGAAATATTTTGTTATTATCATAGTTTGTATTTATTTTACTCATCAAGCAACCATAAGGAGGAATGAGGGAGATGCCAGTAGGTTGAGAAAATACTAGACTTCTGCCTAGGTACACCATTCCATGGTGGATGACTGTGTGTTTGCCACCTGGAGCCAAGGGGTGATATCTTCCCTTG
>VDFB02090797.1:0-19470 GCA_007258455.2 Sequoia sempervirens
CTTTGAAACAAGGTATGGAAATCAATCAAAACATTGAAAGAAAGGGGCAATTTTTGTTAAATGTTATAATTGCAACTCCCTTGGCAGAAATGCAAGAGAAATGTAGAAGAATGGACAAGGCACATGAATATTTTGATAAATTTTTTTGATAGCATAGACAAGGTAGTGAGAAATCTCACTAGCTTGCCAATGCGGTATAATTGACAAGGTAGTGAGTTATTCGAAAAAATGCCTCATAGAAATGGGGTCTCACAATGATGCACATCACCATGAGACCCCATTTCTATGAGGAATTTTTTCAAATAGCTCACTACCTTGTAATCAGAACCTTGGAATGGGGTATGACATCTATCAAAAAATAAAAGGGGGGGATTTTCATGAGTGTTACAATTGCAATTTCCTTAGTAGACACATGTGAAATGTGGATACATAGGCAAAGATTTGAAAAAATTCCTCAATGAGATATTTCCTTGTGGACTACAACAATTGTAGGATATGCAAAAAATGGAAAATGTATGGAAATTTTTGTAGCATAGACAAGGGAATGAGTTGTATGAAAAAATGCCTCAAATAAATGTGGATTTCCTTGGTCAAACCCCATCTCGGTAATTAAGCCTTGAATTGAAATAATGAAACATGAAAGGAATGGTGAATGAACAATGCTATGTTGTAGTTCACCAAACCCTTGAATAAACATTTGGAGGATTAAACTTTTGAGCTTGATCTTGCATGAAATGGATTCAATTGATGTGGATCTTCATGGTTGAAATATGACTTGAATGCTTGACTGAATCTTTGAAACCTACATCATAATGTTAGCTGCAAAAACATGCATGATTGCAAGAGAATTTGATAGGATTATAGAGATCTTGATTGCTACAATAAATCACTAAAAAATCTTGTCTTGAAATCCCTTGATCATAATCTTTTCTTTTTTAAAGTCTCATGAAAATTCTAGCTTGTTCTAGGATTTGAATTGATAAAATAACCTTGTATTTATAGGTATGCATCCTTAATTTCCCAAAAATTAAACATTACAAGCCGACATTGAAATTTAAATTTAGGGACATTAAAATACCACCAAAAAATATTTTAAATTTAGGTTGAAAGGCCTAGGTAGGACCCATTTTCCCATGGGAGAATGGGTCCCATGTCCCTATTCCTAGAACATACATTTCTCAAGGTAAAGAATTATGTGTTGGCATTAATTGTTGTTGGGTTTCCCCTTCAGAAAATGTAATTTATTAGGCTTATAGGAGTACATTTTCCTACACTACAGTTTTTGTTTGAGTTTGGTGTTTTATGCAAAAGTTATGACCATACCATAGATTCATATAGGCTTAAAATATTTCCTTCCACATTGAAATATGCCACTTAGTGATGGTTCAGGGGGTGAGATAGAAATGTAGTGCCAAATTCAGAAATAATGAAGGAGAAATTCTTACAAAAATACCAAGATTACTATTGGGGAGGAGATATGAAAAGGGATGATATCTTCATAATGTCACAAAAGGAAGATGAACCCATTAAAGACTATGTGGAGAGGTTTCAATTCTTCCTTAAAAGGTCACACCATAATAGGATCTCCCTAGAGTCCCTATTAGTATTTCTACAAGGGGCACAATAAAGATTTCTTGGATGCATTGAACCTCATTAGAGTAGGGGATATTTCTCAATTTCCTTTTGAAGAAACCTTCCAAATAGTTATAAACTATTCAAGATCAAATATAAAGAATACTAGGGGTGCACAAGCCATTTCTTTCGCCAAAACATCTATAGGTGTTTCTAAGGTGGAACTCAACAACCTTTTGTCCAATATGAAGGAGGATATAATCAAACATGTAACAACCTTGTTGGACACTCTAAACATAGAAAATAAATAGGAGGAAGAAGAGGTTCCTCTCACATAATATTGTCCACACTACCATTTGAAAAGGGTTAATTGTAAGTGCAAAAATGTTTCCAATATTTCTAAGGAAAAGCAAGGAAAAATCAAATTTCATAGCTTAGAAGATGAGAAAATCCAAGTATTCTATACTTCACAATGTAAATCATGAAAATAGAGACAAGGTATGTCTTAATATCCTTTATCTTAAAATATTTATTTTCCTGATGTTAATTCAAATTTCCTTAACTAGAACAAGCCACCTTGGAATAACATGGAAAATAGAACATGGAAAAATGTGCAATCATCTAGCTAGATTACACAATAGGGGATGTGGCAACAATAACCATATCAATCACCAAATTACAGTCCATAGTTGCAATCCTCTCAAAACTAATGGCCACCACAATGACATGGAAACCAATAATGGCATAACCCAAATGTAAGCTACCTATATCCCCAACAATATTTTCAACAACCACCAACCATTATACCATTCCCAACTATACATGTCACAACACAACCAAGAGCACGATAATTTCCTTCTCAACCTTCACTAAACCCTAAAAATAATCTTGTTCAATAGGCCTATACTAAAAAACCCATCCAATACTTGACCTATGTGGTTAAGGTTAGTGATGTTCACCTATGTTCAGTAAAAATGCTTGTTGGACCATCATCTCCTCATATTATAGAACTTCATGATCAAGAACCAATAATTGAAACTACTAACCATCTGAATGAATAACTTGAATAAAACAAGCCATAGAAAATTTCATCACAAACAAGGAACCACCATTCCTAGAGAGGTCGACAACAAAAAAATTTCACTTTGAACCTAAATTTGACTTTTTGACTTAGCTAAATTTTTTTGTCAAAATCCCCTTGATCCAAGATATCAAGAAAGTTCCCATCTACACAAACTGTGAGAGAATTATGCCTTAAAAAATCTAGGAAGGAAACGAAAGGACCCTTAGATTGTCCATGTTATAGGATAGTTGGGAGATACTATGTTGGGAAGCCTAGATTTTTGAAAATATTCAAGCCAGGTGGTAGCATTGTTGTAGATGTGCAAATTAATTACACACTCATCATGAATACTCTGATTGGTCTAGGAGAAAAAATAAATGTGATGACAAGAGAAAAAATGAAAAATATTCACCTAATGGATCTAATACCTACACCCACAATTTTATAACTGATGGATAGGTCAACAATAAAACCAAAGGGTATCATTGAATATTTGATCATCACATGGGACTCATGGGATTAGAAAACATATTTCATGGTCTTGCAACCTAAGGACAACCTAGGAGGATACTCATTAATCCTAAGAAGACCATGGTTAGCTACAACATATGCATTTATTAGATGTAGATCTAGTAGAATGATGATTAAAAATGTGAATGTAACAAAAAATTTGGTCCTCTACCCACCCACAGAACCTCATGCTGATCAAGAGCAACCTATCAGCCAAAATTGGAAGATGATGACTAATATACCCCCAAAAAAAACTCATGACCATAGAATAAATCCCAATGGTCAATATTCAAGAAGAAGATGAAATTATTACCAATATTATGCAAAACTCTTATGGAATGGACCCACAACAAAACTACTATCTAGCATGTTTGAATTGCCTCTTACATAATATTATACCTACAACAACGCTTGGATCTACATCACAATTATTCCAGTCATTACTTCCACATAATTATATTCTTAATTTATCAGGACTAGATGGTGCTTCTATCATGAATTCTACCATGCCAATAGAAATAACATTTAGTAAAACACTCAATGTCAATAATCAATTGACAAATTCCTAGTAGTCTGAATTACTTACAATGTTCCAAGATCATACAACATTTTCTTGATAATATCATGACATGGAGGAAATATATACTAACCTATGTGTGCACATAATATACATTGATGAGGGATACAAATGAATATGGAAACCACAATGAAGGATGAACCCAACTGCTTGAGATATAGTGAAAATAGAATTACAGAAACAATTAGATGCACTTGGTTCATATATCAATATCAGACAATCAATGGGTCTCCCCATTGGTAACAATACCTAAGAAAGGAGGAAACTGGCTAGGTATGTATAGACTATAAAGAATTAAATGCAACCACAAGGAATGATCATTTCCCTCTTCCCTTCTTGAGTCACCAAAAAAGTAACCCTTCTACTTTTTCTGGCTTGTTTGGCCCTCCTTGTGATTTTTCCTTAATGTTGCCTTGATTTAGTGTTGCAATATGATTGACACATTCACATTAGGTCTTGGGACCTTGTCAACTAATGGATTTAAATGGTACCTTACTCAAGTTTTGTGAAGTGTTGTAACTCACTTTCACTCTTTTCTAAGGCCTTGTTAATGAAATTCACCTAGATAACTTCTTTCTATCATTAATCTTGCCTTATTTCAAAGTGTTGTAAAGTGTTGTAACACACTTTCACACTTTTCTAGGCTTATCATCAATAATTGGGATTTATTATTCTCTAATTAGCCCCATTTTGCATCCACGAGCCTCATTTATGTGTATTTTTTAGGATAATGGCAACACAATCATTTAAAACTCTAAAATCTCAAAAACGCACCTCAAATTCCTAAGGTGAGACTCATTTGCCATTCTGGACCAATGAGTCCCCTTAGGTGGGACCCATTCACCTATAATGGAGAATGAGTCCCATTTAACTTAAAATCAAATTTAATTTAAATCTTTGGTAGGATTTTATTCTCCAAGATCCAAGGTCATCTTGTAGTGTTGTAATTTCGGGAATTATTGCATAATTGAGTATAAATACATGGCTCTTTCACTCATATTCACACCTAGCATTCAAGAGATTTCACAAGAGAATTTGAACATTAACAGAGCATTTAAAGGAATTCAAGGGAATATTATAAAGCATTTAAGAGCATCATTCAAGTGCTAATCATCATGTCAAAGATTGCATTCATCATGTTTATTATTGTGTTAACAATTGTAGTGTAGAGTTTATGATTCAAGCAAGTGTTTCAAGAAAGATCTATCTCCTTCAAGCTAGAGTCAAGGATCACATCCATTGTAGCCATTTCAAGCATAATTGCAACACCTTATTGCTATGGTTTGGTGAGTTGTAGCATTGTATTTTTTTCATTCATCATTCTCCTTTTATATTGGCTTTCATTTTAAGGATTGATTTCCAACAAGGGGTTTGACCAAGGAAAAATATTATCTACTAACCACCCAACATATTTCCCTTTCCTTTGTGTGTGATTTGTAGGGATAGGTTGTAGATTTCATAAGGAGCAATATTGGAGAAGTGTTGCAAATTATTCAAAATTGTCAAGAGTGTCATCAAGCATGGAAAAGTCTTCGAGATCACTTACAGGTCACAAACAATTGTTTCATATCCTAAAACCAATCAAGAAGAGCAGAGCAGGTTGAGAGACATAGAATCAGGTTTATAATTTCAAGAAAAGTAGAAGTGGACTGATTCATCACTATTGGAAAATGAGTCCCACTATACAAGCCTGACATAGATTTTTATAGATTCTAATACCCTTTTGGGTGAAACCTATTCTAAAACATTTTCTCAGAAGCATTATTGATTCCCCTAGATTGTAAAATGAGTACCAATCATCCATGATAGCAAAAATTCTAGCATTCCAGACCTTCATCTAGCCACTTTCTAGATTCTAAAGTGCACACTTTCAGTTTTACAACATTCTGAGTTGTTTCAAGCCTTTTCTAGGTCATTTAGTGTTGTCTTGCATTCAATTAGGGTTTTGCATTGTCCATTCCATTTCATTATATTTTCCAAGTCTAAACTTGGTGTTGAACCCCTTAATAGATCATCTTCAACTCCTAGGATAGCCCTATTGCAAAATCTCTTTCTCTTTTACATTGAGATATTTAGGGTTATCCTTGAGTGGAATCACTTTGGAAGTGGGTGTGATAGCACTTAATCATGATATCCCCCATTCCCAAAGGTTCCATTTTGGTGAACCTATCCTCAAAACATCATAATTCTAATTTGGAGTGCATTTTCATCCTAGAATTAGCTTGTATTGAAATTGCATTAGGATTTGCAATGGTCAAATTGCATTCTAGGGTTTTTAATTTTGCATTAGTGAAAGCTCATTTAGCCTAATTTTTTGCATTTAATTTCACTAAAAAAAGATAAATTTTGTATTTTCATCTCAGATCTGCATTAGAAAACAAAAAAAACATAAAATTCAACTCAAAAATTCTATATTTTTTGAAAACAATCATCCTTGGGACTCATTTTCCACCCTGAGTGAATCAGTCCCTCTGCATATTTTGACCTGTATTTTCTAGCATTAAAATGCAGCTTTTGAGTTTTTGTTTGCTGTTGTTACTTTTCTATTTCTATTTCTAGAATTTTTGTTACAAGCATTTCATTTTTCTTAGCCTCTATTGTGTTTGCATTCACATTGCATTTAGTAGACCTTTTATGAGTATTTGGTGTCCTATTGCTAATACTATAGTGAGATGAAGTTTGAGACTCATGTCATCCTATGATAACACAATTTTTGTGGATCTTGGGTTGTCAAGCTCTTTCACTCCTAGTATGGACATTAGTACACTAGGTATGGACAACACCCTTAGCAACTCTTTTCCTTCAAGTAGTATACAAGTTGAAATAAGGAATGATAGTTTCCCACAAGAAAACATAATTCAAATCCATAAGGACCTAACAAACTTACAACATCAAGTGCAAAATGACAACATCTCAACTACTACCATTCCTACTATAGATAACATTCTCTGCATGCTTGAAAGTGAAGATGGCCTTGATCTTGTGAAAAACATAGTTCAAATCTTTGGAAAACATCTCACTCCAACCACTAATTGTTCTCTACCTACAAGAAATGTCACAAACCAAGGAGGAACTCAAATTCCTCTTCCTTCAACAATTGCCTCCATACCTACCTATACCTCTCCTCAACTCACAACAACAATGCAACAAGTTAGTAATGTGATTCCTTCCTTGGGTATTTCTGCTAGCATCCCTAGTTCCTATATAGCATCACAAGTCCTATCCCATACCACCTTACCACCTATAAGCATTCCATTCACTTGTCCTTCAAACACATACACCCCTTATCCACTTTCACTTCCATCCCATAACACAAGTAATGATCCTACCATATCTCAACTCTTTCAAACGATTTCATCCCTCCAAAAGCAAGTTTCCACCATCAATCAAAATCAAAATGATCCACCTACATTTATGTCAAAAGTAGTCCATTTTCCATGGAGATATTATGCACATAGATTCCACAAGGTGTAGAGGTGCCTAGATTTGAGAAATATAAGGGAAAGGGAGATCCTTCTAACCATGTCAATGCCTATACTATCTTATGTAGTGACTTTATCCTAGATGAATTTTTTTTGGCAAAGCTTTTTCCTAGGTCCTTAAAAGACACCACCTTTGAATGGTCCTCCTCCTTACCAAACAACTCAATTCGTTCATTCAATGAGCTTATTGAGGAATTTTTCAATCATTTCCAAGTGCATATGACTCCTACAATGACCTTGGCTGATTTGATGAGATGTAAGAAAAAAGAAGAAAAGATAACTAATTTTATCTCACGCTATCAATTGCTTTATTCCCAAATAGATGTCAAGGTTCTCGACCCTCACCTTCAAAATATGTTCATAGAAAAATTACAAAGAAAAATCTAAGATAAGCTTACCATGATGAAATTCCTTTCATGTACCTGTATACTACACTTCATGATTATTAGGATTTGATTAGTAGTCGAGACACCAAATCCACTTCTAGTTAAACTAAGAAATTCGAGCTCGTAAACCAAAACAATTCCCAGCCATTCAGAAGACAAAACAAAGGGTTCCTTCAATTTAATCCCCCTCAGCAAACAACTCAAAATGTGAATAACCAAGTAGCTACTGTTAAGGCCTCTATACCCTTTAGTTATGGGGACCCCAAAATCCAATTCACCCCCTTACCCAATACCCTTCATAACACAATGTCCCAGCTTTTAGAACAACAAATGATCACCTTGCATCCTGTCAAAACACCAGACCCTAATAAGCCTTTACCCCCAAGCTTTAGATCAAATGCTTATTTTCATTATCACCAACAAAATGGACATGACCCAAAACATTGCAAGTGTCTTAAGGGTATATGTGGGATCATCATGGAAAAAATAGGCCCTAAGTGGTGAAAAATTTAGAAAAATCAGAGTTAGGAAACTTGACATAATTTTTTTGAATAAGTTATCTATATTATTTCAAAAATATGTAAGAATAGAATCTCTAGAAAATTGAATGTAGTTTCTAAACTACTAGGTTTTAAATTTATTTGGTGAAATTTGAAATTTCAATGCTTAGTACTTAAATTTTAGGAAAAAATAAGAAGTAGGTGTATGTTTGACCACCCTAATAAAATGATAATTATTTTTTATAATATTTTAGATATAAGTAGAAGACTAATGTCTAGATGTGATGCATATTTTTGTAATTTTTTTCCAAGTAAATAATTAATTATGATTTTTTATTACAACTTTTAAAAATATAAAACTTGTATGTCTCACCACCTTAACTTGATCAAAACTTCATGAAATTCATTTTTTTATCCTATAGTATGCAAAGCATAGAATGTGAGGCATGTTTTGGATTAAAAATATGATACGTTTGAAAGGTATAGATGTTTTTCAATTAGCCTATCAATTAGGATTTTAGTAATAATTCAAACAGAAAATGAATAATAATTATTTATTAAATTCAAAGTAAAGCATAATTTATATTGGTGGAAAGCTAAGAATCTCCTTTAAAAACCCTTTTTGTTTCATCAGTTTTGGAAAAAAAGGTCGTCAGCCACTTACCCTACACATACCCATCATATTGCCACTTTTTGGCCCATCATGATCCTGCACATACCCTTAAACATTTGGTGCAAGACCTCATTAATTTCAGTCATGTTTTCATTGGAGGTGTTAGTGATCAAGGAAATAAGTTTGTTGCCCCTCCTAACCAAAACTTGCAAATTTTCACCAACCCCATGCCTAAACATAATATTTCATTTGTGAAATCTAGTTAAACTAAAAAGAATGATGTGATGAATGTTGATACAGATGATGATAACAATGATTCCATTCAAAATGATACTCTAGAAAATGATCCTATGGATGAAATGGTAGGAGTGATAGATGTCATCCATCATAAGGGTCAACCTAAAAATCATCTTGACATTGCTTTCTCTTCTAAAGACATAATTAAATATCTACCCGATAGTCCTCTTTACATAGCTGGCCGCATCTATGACAAGCCCACTAATGGGATACCCATAGATCCTGCTTGTGGAGAGAATATGATCACTGAGGAATTCTTAGTCTTACATGATCTCTATTAAGATATATACGATAAACCGAAAGCATGGATCAAGACACATAATGGATTTGCTTTCCCTACGATTGGATTGATCACCTTACCATTACAAATAGGACCAAAAATATTATATACAGCATTCTCAATCATCCCATAGTTGGACCAATTTAGTGTGAAGCTAAGATTCTCATGGCTTCACTCCATGAAAGTAGTCCCTTCGGTTGTGCATAAATGCATTAAGTTTCCATTTGAAAATGAAGTATTTACTATCCACCACAGTGGCTTTAACCATTTTACCTCTAAAGGTAACTTCTCCCTAGACTCCTTTTGGATAGAACCTATGGAACCAATCAAACCATGAGAGGACTTCTTTTTCTTTTCTTATCAAAAGTTCAAGGAAAAGAAGATAGCAGAATTATCTCTCTAAAACATGTCCCAATCCACCACTGAGCCTACCATTCTTGATGAAACCATTCTTGAACCTAAACAAGACCCAAATGAACAAGACCAACTTAAGACATAACCTTCACTCACATCCTACAAAAGACCAAGAGATAATGAAAACAATGCCATCATACCTCCTAAAATCAAACAAATTTACAAGGTCAAAGAGAAAGTGATCAAACAACCTCTTGAGGTTTCTTCCATTCCTCCTCTTAGGGAAAAAAAGAAACGTATGGTTGATCAACCCGCTCCTACACTGCAATTTGAAAACAAGAATAAAAGAAATAGAAGTGCTAGAGAGCGTAGGTGTAGATGTCGTGCTATTGCTCACAAGTTACATGAAGAGTTAAACAATGAAAATCAAAATCCAAACACAACTAAAGCAATACATGACCACCCTCCCTCTCCACCACAACAAGACAATCCAATACAACCTCCACAACAAGAGTTGAATCCTTCCAAAGAAATCATCATATGACCTCCTGTTGTGATCAAATTGGATGATGATCTCGAGGTTGCTAATATTGATGAAGAGGTCCATAATGAATTGAATACATTATTTTCCTCTTCCATGAGCTTAGATGACAAATATGGTGGGCCTCTCCTAGTATGACACTTGCTCTTATCCCTTTAGATAGTTTCCTGCCTTTAGTATACAATGAAGACAATTGGGAGGTGGATGACCTACTCATAGGTTGACTCACTTATGCCTTACTAGTTGTAGTGTCAAAAAAAAGGCCCTTTAACTTTTTCACACTCATTTGGGTCCTCCCTGTGGATTTTGGCTTAATGTTTCCTTGATTTATTATTGTAATGTGGATAATACATTCACATTAGGTCTTGGGCCCTTGTGAACTAATAAAATTTAATGGTGCCTTGGAAAAGTGTTGTGAATTGTTGTAACACAATTTCACACTTTTCTAGGGTTTTATCAATGAACTAAGCATAATAAATATAATTTTAATCATAATTAATATTAATCTTTCCTTATTTGGAGTGTTTTAACACACTTTCACATTCCTATAGGATTTTCATTAATAATTGGCTTTTTTTATGCTTTAATTGGACCTATTTTGCATCCACAAACCTCATTTATTGCATCTTTTTGAGGGTAATCCTCACACTAATAAGTAACCAATCAAAATTCAGGTGTTGCTAGTTTGTGTGGCACAAATTTAGTGTCTGGGACTCATTCGCCACCTTGGGTGAATGAGTCCCACCTAGGTATTTTTGGCTCTGATGCAGGTTTCACACATTTCTAGACACTTTTGTTTTTGGGTCCCATACATTATGTGTGATGGGACTCATTCGCCACCTTGGTTGAATGAGTCCCATGTTACCAAAATTCAAATTTAATTCAAATTTCCAACAAGATTTTATCCTCCTAGATCTGATGCTAGCTTGTAGTGTTGTAATTTTGGGAACTCTTTCATAATTAAGTATAAATACAAGGTTATTTCATTCATTTTCATCCCAAGCATTCAAGTATTCAACACCTAGCATTCAAGAGATCACTTCAAGAGTTCACAAGAGTATTTGAGCATTCACAAGAGCATTCAAGGAATTTCAAGGGTAGATTATCAAGCTTTCAAGAGCATTCTTGAAGTGTCATTAATCATGTCAAAGATTTCATATATCTTGTTTTTTATTGTGCTAACATTTGTGATGTAGATTTCATGATCCAATTAATAATTGTAGTCAAGATCCATCTCCTTCAAGCTAGATTCAAGAACCACATCCATTGCAACCATTTCAAGCATTATTGCAACACTTAATTGCAAGAGTTTGGTGAGTCGAAATGTAACTATTTGTTCATTCATCATTCTCATTTCATATTTTCTTTTATTTCAAAGTTTAATTACCAATAAGGAGTTTGACCAAGGAAAAACCCTATTCACTAACCTCCACAACATTTTTCCCTCTTCTTGTGTATGATTTTTAGGGCTAGGTTGTAGATTTACCAAGAATCCAAGGTGGAGAAATTTTTTCAAATCCCTAAAGTTTTCAAAGTTTTCATCAAGCCTTGGAGAAGCTTGGAGAAGACCTACATGTGGCATTTTGTAGTTTCGGATCTGGAAACTAGTCAGGAAGAGAAGAGTAGACCGAAGGCACAAAATCTAGTCTTGAATTTCCAGAAAAGCAGAAGTGGACTAATTCACCACTATTGGTGTATGAGTCCCACTATACATGCCTGATAGAGGTTTTTACAGATTTGGATACCCTTTTGGCTAAAACTTATTCTACAACATTTTCCCCGAAACTGGACTAATTCACCCAAATTGGTGAATGACTTCCAATCAACATTAGCATCAATATTTTTAGTGATCCAGACCTTCATTCTACCTTCTTCAATTTCCCAAGTGCACACTTCCAATCTCATAACTTTTCATTACAATTTGTTCATCCTTCTAGGTCATTTAGCATTTGTTTGCATATCACACTATGTTTTTCATTTCATTGTCTTTTCCAAGTTTATACTTGGTGGTGAACCCCTCATTATATCTCATTCAATCACTAGGAAAACCCCTTTCCCAGATTTCAATCTTATTTGCATTGAAATTTCAAGGGTTTGTTCTTGAATGAAAGGTTGGAAGTAACCTCTCTCCTTTTAGGTCCTAAACCCTAGAAGTGAAAGAGAGACCCCTATTTTCGTCATTTCATTTTGGTAAGCCTACATTTAGAGCATCATATTTCTGATTTGGAGTGAATTTGCATCCCAAATTTAGCTTGCATTAACATTGCATTAGGTTTTGCATTAGTTAATTTACATTCTAGGGTTTCAAATTTTACATTAGTGAAAAGATCATTTAGCTTGCATTATTGCACTTAAATTCATTGAAAATCAATAAAATTCTACATTTGTGTCTCAGATTTCTATCAGAAAACATAAAAAAGCATAAAATCCAATTCAAAATTTTTGAATTTTTTTTAAAAACAATTGTACCTAGACTCATTCACCACCTAGGGTGAATCAATCCCTTTGCATAATTTTCACTGCATTTTTTGTTATTTAAAATTCATTTTCTAAGTTTATGTTTTATATGGTTATCTATTTGTTTCTATCTGCATACTTTTTGTTTCATTCAAATCATTACATTTAGCTTAATTTCATTCATCTTGTGCATTCCCTAAAATAAAAATTTCATTTACAACATTATTGCATAATTTAGAATTCAAAATTTGCGTCATGATATGTTCTTTACCAATCTTTGGATGTCATTGAATTTCTTAGTGGATGTGTCAAGTTGTTCTTTTGGAAATGAACCTAATGAAATTGAACTCACTCATGCTCACTCAACTCCTAATCCATGTCCTCCTTGTGATGTTGACATCATTGGAGAAGATGATGGCAGCATGAATACGTTTCTAAAAGATTTCCTTGACAACCTTGAAGCTAATGCATCCTTCTATCCATCCATGAAACAACAAGATCTTCCTACAATACTACCTCCTGAGATGTTTGGATACTTACATCCTAAAACAAAACTTGAACCAAAGTTCCCTACAATAGGTGAACCGAGTTCCTCTAGACACACAAACACTCAACCATTTTATGATAAGAAAGTTTAATAGACACTCCCATCAATCTTGAAGAAACATATGGAAAAGGTTTCAAAATCTTGAGTAAAAAAGGATGTGACACAATAAGTGAACATTAAATTTATCAAATCCTAGAGAAAAAACCAATGGATGAAAACACAAAGTGGTTAGGCTATCAAGATCCCTCTCATAACAGAAAGCCTCCTAGAGAATATCTAAGGCTCTGAAGTGATGGTACGGTGATCTTGGATTCCCCCCTGATTTGAATGTCCTTCTTCCTAAAGAGAAACCAACCAGTCATAAAAATGACAAGGATGATATGATACCCTAGGGTCCTCCTCCTTCATATGTAACTAAAGAAAAGGGTGAATCTAGTAAACGCAAGAGACTTTACAAGTTAGAAAAACTAAAGTCTCCTCATCTACCACCTGAAATTGAAAGGAAATTACAAATACTTTAAAAAAAGGAAATAATAACATTACCACCTATGAATAGGTTGGTGTTATATCCTAAAGATGCAAAAGTACCACATTGTGCATATCATCGAATTCTCAGACATAGTACCGATGAGTGTCATGCATTTTAGTTAATATTGCAAAACTTTCACTTTGATGAAAATGATTGTCATCGTGTGATTTCCTAGCTTCATATAGTTTCACCCCTTGTCATGCAATAGTTGTAGAATATTCCATTCTCACTATTATATGACCCTTCCCATAACCTACCCCAACTCATTCTTGCCTCACACTCAGTGGGGGCAAGAAATTGATAGCCTTGACCTAGCAATGCATTTGTTGTTGTCCCTTAGCTGCATGTTCACCTTCCACTTATACAGATTGAGATTGGGAGGCAGATGACCTCATCATAGGTTGACTCACATTTTTCTTAATAGTATTTTACATTATTTCTTTTTTATTTTCATTTTCTTTTTTGTGATTGGGTATGTGCAGGATCATGATGGGCCAAAAAGTGGCAATATTATGGGTATTTGTAGGGTATGTGGTAGCTGACTTTTTACCAAAATTGATGAAACAAAGGGTTTTAGAGATTCTCAGCTTTCCAAAATATAAATTATGCTTTAATTTTAATTTAATAAATAATTATTATTTATTTTCTATTAAATTATGACCAAAGTCTGATCGATAGGTGATTGAAAAAACATCTATAACTTTCAAATGGTATCACACTTTTGAATCTAAAACATTATCACATTCTATGCTTCACACTAGCATGGGATTAAAAATAAAATTAAATTTCATTAATTTTTGACCAAGTTAAGGTGGTTAGACATGCAAGTTTTTATATTTTTTAAAAGTTGTAATAAAATTCATAATTAATTATTT
The DNA here is from genome assembly GCA_007258455.2 of Sequoia sempervirens. Classification (NCBI taxonomy): domain Eukaryota; kingdom Viridiplantae; phylum Streptophyta; class Pinopsida; order Cupressales; family Cupressaceae; genus Sequoia; species Sequoia sempervirens. Next base: position 14,584 of record VDFB02090797.1, read on the forward strand.
ATTTACTTGGAAAAATTACAAAAAATATGCATCACATCAGACATGAGTCCTCTACTTATATATAAATATTATAAAAAATATTATCATTTTATGGTTAAGGGTGGTGGTGGAACCTACTTCTTATTTTTTCCACTGAAATTTAAGTACTATTGCATTAAATTTCAAATTTTTCACCAAATAGATTTTATTTATTTTAAATAAACCTAGTAGTTTAGAAACTACATTCAATTTTCTATAGATTCTATTCTTACATATTTTTGAAATAATATAGATAACTTATTCAAAGTTTTACGTCAAGTTGCCTAACACTGATTTGTCTGAATTTTTTGCCACTTAAGGGCTTGTTTTTTCCATGATGATCCTGCACATACCCGATTACATGTGCATAATGTGATGCCCTATGACATTTTATTTTATGCTCTCTCTCTCTTTGTGACATTCCTCTATTTTTACCTTCATTCTTCTCTATTTCGTATATCTCTCTCACTTTTTATATTTATCTCTTTCACTTTTCTCTTGTTCCTTCCTTTTGGGGATGAAGCAAGGCGTCAAGACACCCTATGTCTCTTCCACATTGAAAAAAAAGGCTTTTATTTTCTTTTTCATTTTCATTTATCTTGTGTTTTCCTTTTGGGGATGAAACAAGGCATCGAGACATTCATGTCTCCTTCATGTTGACCCAAAATCCTTTTCTTTTCTTTTACCTTCTTGTTTATCTTTTTCATTCGTCTTGTGTTTTCCTTTTGGGGATGACAATAGGCATCAAGACACCCTATGTCTCTTCCATGTTGACCCAAAAGGATTTTCTTTTCTTTTTCCTTTTTTTTTATCTCTTTTTCATTTATCTTGTGTTTTCCTTTTGGGGATAATGAAAGGCATTGAGACATTCATGTATCCTTCATGTTGACCCAAAAGCCTTTTCTTTTCTTTTACCTTCTCATTTATCTTTTTCAATTGTCTTGTGTTTTCCTTTCGGGGATTATACAAGGCATCAAGACACCCTATGTCTCTTCCATGTTGACCCAAAAGTATTTTCTTTTCTTTTTGTTTTCCTTTTGGGGATGACGCAAATCTTCGAGACACCCTATGCCTCTTCCATGTTGACCCGAGAGGTTTTTCTTTTTTTTCACTCTCCTTTTGTCATTCTTCTAGTTCTATGAGTATTTGGGGAATGATGTCAATTCCAAGCTCTCTAGAAATATTATAGAAAAGAAAATACTTACCCCAAATCCATACATCCCTTATGTGTTTGTTGTTTTTATTTTGGGGGAAACCCCTCTCTTTTCTATTTCTCTTGCATGACGCAACTTTACTTGGAAACATATGACTTGGCATAGGGCTTTCCAAGTTGGATCTCATGTCATATTTATTGTTTCCATTTTTCATTTGCTACTTTAAAGTAATTTCTCATAGTATGGTGTTTAGCAATTCCTTTAAAGTGGTGGCATACATTGGCATTATTCTTTTTCACTTTCCTTTTCTGGGTTCTTAGTGCAACCTTCTTACTTCATATGATGTATTTTTCACTTTGTGGATGAAATTGGGTGTAGTGTCCTTCAAGACCATGATCCCTCTTAGCATATTACATTCCTCTTAGTGGCTTGGTATGACACACTGCATTCCCTAAGTTAAAAATTTTCTATTCTTTGATTGGTCCTCTCTGGGAGACATTAGGCACAATGTTCCCTAAGTTAAAGACCTCGCATGAACTAAGAAAGACTCCTTTGAACATTTCCTATTTTTGCATAATTTTACATTTTTTGTTATGTCCACCTTGCATAATACAGCTTGCATTCCTATGGATCCTTCATGTTTTTTCATGAGCTCCAAGCATACAAAGCTTTGCTTGTTTTTGAACCATTGATTTTTGGCTCCTATAGACAACTCTTGCTCTTCTAGGGTTTTTCACTTAAAATGAGAGAGATAGGAGAAAAAATGCTTATGGTTCATTCAAATTATGCAATGTGTGATGTTTCCTAACCTAAATGAAGTTAACTAAATGCAATTGATTGATTTAAATGAATGAAAATGGATGCAAAAGTGAAATTAAAGTTATGTTTGAAAATACATTGTGTTATGCAACAATGAACTAAATGAAGAAAATATGCATAAGAAAAAGAAAAGAGGTGAATCTGAGTGCACCTAGGTGAAGTATGATGAATCTATAATGTTGGGGATGTAGACTAAAATCACTAATTTTTCATAGTGGGACTCATTCACCTAGGGTGGATAATTATTCCTCCTCCTGGTGAAAAACTATCGGAAGCAAGTTTCTATCTATCGAGAACCATGATCTAACAAAATTCATATTTCCATTCCTAACGCGGGACTCATTCACCATAGGTGGAAAATTAGTCCTCTCCCAAATTTCTCAAAGATCAGGAGACAACTTTGCAACACCAGATATGGAAATCACTACTTGTCAAGTTGCTGAAATCAATTATCCAGGAAACAAACAAAAAACCTTCTCTTGAAATAGACTTAAGTTGACTTGAAGCACCTAGTTGACTTGTAAACCAATCTTCAACACCAAAAATCTTGTAAAATCTGCATACAAAAGGTTGCAAACAAACATGCAATCTAGGGGAAAAATAGTTTAGGGTTAGTGAATAGGCGTTTGCCTTGGTCAAACCCCACTTTTGGTAATCAAACCTTTAATAAAATAATGAAATGCAAAGGAATGATAAACTAACAACATGCAATTGCTATCAACTTACCAAACCCTTGATAATGCAAATTTAAAGTAATGTCAATGGCTGCTTAAAAGTACTTGAATAGTGCTTGAAAAGATGTTGTAAAATGCTTGAATGCTTGAATGAATAGGTGAATAAGTGAACTTGATGAATTAGGGGTTGAAATGAGGTGAAAATCACTTATTTATACATAGTTGTGCCTTAGTTACCCATTCATACCTCATCATAGGCCAACATCAAGTGTTTTTGAATAAAATCCCGAAAGGAAATTTAAAATATTTTGAATTTGAGGCCAAGGGGGACTCATTCACCACCCATGGCGAATGGGTCCCACCTAGGACCTGAAAAATGTGTGTCAAGAAATATGTTGTATTTAATGTTGTTTGTTGGGATAATACTAAAAATACACTTAATTAAGCATATGAGAGCATAAAGGGGCCAAATAAAGCATGTGAAAGGGATAAATAGTGAAAATGTGCCTAGAAAAGCATGAAAGCTTGTTACAAGACTTTACAACACTTCAAAATAGGACTTGTTGATGAATAAAAAGGTGATTTTAAGGTGAATTGTAATTAATAGAGTGTAGAAGAATGTAGAAATGTCTTACAACACTTCACAAAACCTTCACAAGATGTCGTTCTTTGAATTTTAGTACCTAAATAAGCATGTTCAAGCAATGTTATGACATAAAATTAGAGCAACATAGTTCCAGCACCATGAAACAAGACCTAAAAGGCCATGAAAATGACAAGGGGCCATTTTTCTATGACACATTTAGCCCCCACTTTAGTGAGAGGATGAACTTGCTTCAAACTCACACTAAAGTATCCATGAACATCGAGAGGAGGGTATAAATGCACTTATGTTAGCAAGATGGAATGACAATGATAAAGAGGGATAATCAAGCCCCCAGGACGAAGATCCCATGGAAAACTAGACATAAGAACAAAGTAACACACAAGTGTGAAGCTTAGATCATCAACCCAACTAGTTGTGGATTAGATCTAGGCTGATTATTTGAAAAGGAGAATGTGTACTCGCTCTAGGGCCACATAATTTCTAGCTATCCGTCGGGTGAGAAAGCCCAAAAAGGTAAGATACATATGCTAGTTGGTATATACTCACAAACACAAAAGTGGCTATGGGGAAAAGGCATTCTACTACATGGGCTTCCCGCTCAACCATATCAAAGTTAAACCTATTGATAACTTAAATAAGGCACCACAAAGAAAAATGATCATGAACAAAAAGAAAACATACCACAGTCATGCAAGCAGCATTATGCAAGGTGGAAAAAGTGAAAAAATGCAAGAATGTAAAGATGTGAAGTGTAAAATGTTTGAAGGAATCTTGTTTAGTTCATGCAAGGTTAGTCACTTAGGGAAAATTGTGTCTAATGTCTCCAAGAGAGGACCAATCAAAGAAAAATATATTCACAACTTATAGGATGCAGTGTGTCACATTAGGCCACCAAGAGGAATGTATTATGCTAAGATAGATCACACTTATGAAGGACATCACACCCAATGTCATCTACAAAGTGACAAACACATCATATAAATGACAAGCCTACACTAGGAACCAAGAATGCAAATGAATTGATGGCAATGTATGGCCCCTAGTTTAAAGGAATTACTACACATCATTCTGTGAGCAATTACTTTAAAGTAGAGAAGAAGGAAAAAATGCAAAAAGAAAACAAGACATGAGAGCCAACCTAGAAATCCCTATGCCAAGTCATATGTTTCGAAGATAGGTTGCATCACGTCAAGGAAAAATGAAAAAGAAAAAAAGGGAGTTGCCCCCCAAAAAATAAAATACACCAAACACATAAGGGATCTATGGATTTGGGGTGAGTATGTTCATTGTTGCAATATTTTTATGAAAGAGTGTGGAACTATCATCATTCCCCAAAGCACATAGAATTGGAAGAATGACACAAAGAGAGCGAAAACAAAGGAAAAAAAAAGTCCATTATGGGTCAACATGGAAGAGACATTGCAGTCTCGATGCTTTGCATCATCCCCAAAAGGAGAACACAAGTGAAACAAAAGAAAATGAAAAAGGTGAAAGGAAATGACAAAGATTTTGGGTCAGCATGAAGGAAAATTTTTAGTCTCAATGCCTTCATCATCCCCAATAGGAAAACATAAGAAAATACAAAATAAAAAAGAAAAAGGACCGAGTGGGTCAA
>VDFB02090798.1:0-12895 GCA_007258455.2 Sequoia sempervirens
AATACAAGAATCATGCATTTAGCATGTGAACTATGAAGGTTTTACATTCAAATGTTTGAAGATACAATCAACTTGGCCACATTATCTTTAATTGCATTACTGCTCACTAAGTTCCCATTTGGGTTGGCTTTGGGTGTTGGGTCACCTAGTGTTGTGTCAAGAAGGTTGGTAATTTTGTGCATATTTTATATGGAGGAATAATGGTAATTTCTGCTGGTAGGAGTGGGAAAAAAAGATTTTTGTAGAAAAGCAAATGGTTTAGAGCTAGATATTCCGCTAGGTTATGAAGGTGTTTGAGTCGACTTGGCCGGGCTTAACCATCACACACTAAACTTTGACCGCTTAGGTGGATGGTGTGGGGCCCATGCAGTCTGTTAGTTTCACAAACTCTTTTTTTGTTCTCCCAAATAGTCCCATAAACCATAGACAACCGTGCGATTCCTGCGCATAAGCCAAGCTGCAAAACCAAATTCAAATCACCTTTTCACACTCAAGAATTTTGAATGGATAAAAGAAACAGATTGCCTCGTGTTGAATATGTTATAGCAACAAATGAAAGGACAAGGAATGTGAGTTGTTGGCCCGAGTGTCTGAAAGAAATTTGGTTTAATGGAATGCAAAATATACGCAAAGTGGATTTGTTGAAAAGGCTTTAGGAACTTTCAAGCAAATGCAATTGGCAGGTGTGAAGCCAAACTTTGCTATCATTTTTAGCAGCCTCCATTCCTATGCCAAAATGTGATTTTGTTAACAGGGTATGGAATCCCTCAAAGGAGGATGGCATTTGTTGGATGTTGTTGCAACTACCCTAGTAGACATGTATGCAAAAATATGGAAGCATAGAAAAGGGGTGTGAATTGTTTGACAAAATACTTCAAAGGAATGTAATCTAATGGATTGTCATGATTGCAGGATATGTAGAATGTGGAAGCAAGGCACGTCAACTATTTAACAGAATGCCTTGAAGAAACATGTTCTCACGGAATGCCCTATTGGAGATTTCTCACAAAAATGATTTCTTATAAAAACTTTAGGAACTTTCATGCAAATGCAATTGGAAGATTTAAAGCCAGATTCTACAACCTTTGTCAACATCCTCTTACCCTGTGCCAAAAATGGGAGCTTTCAAATAGGGTATGGACATCCATCAAAGCATAAAAGATGGAGAAATTTTATCAGTTGTTGTAGTTGCAACTGCTCTAGTAGAGAGACGTTTATAGAATGTGGAAGCACAGATAAGGGGCACAAACTATTTTGAATTCTACATCATCGTTCTATTTTTCATTTCTTCATATTTTTAGCACACTTAATTTTTTAACATTTTTCTAAAAAATTGCATGTAATAATGGCATGGCCCAAAATTCTTATATTAAAATTGGACTATGTTTCTCCTATTCACAATGAGAGTTTTTTCAATTGGACCCTCCTATTATTTTCTACCAACTAATAATTACTCTTCTCTTTCCTAATTCCTCTACAAGTTTGACTTTGAGCTTGAGAAATTGGAGCATTTCTAAAATATTTCCAACCACTCTTTATCATATATTGTATCTTTCCCTTTTAAATAATATGCAACCTTACACCCATACATCTTCCATGATTTATTTACACTCATTTAATTTGAAAAAAAATAGAGAGGGGAGGGAGGCCATTCCATAAATGAGCCCAAAAATTTGCATTTCACTTGTAAACTTGGACCACCTCCCTTAAACCAAGAATTTTGGATGGATACATTTTTAAAAATTAGGATGGATTTTCGCACCAACCCTAACTAAAGTATGATAAGCATGTGTGAAAAAAGATAAATCCAAACCTTAGAAAATTTGAAAGAAAATGATGAAATTAAAATTCTATCCATCTTATAAACCTTAAAAGAATGAAGGTATCATCCCAAGATGCAAGTATAGATGAGTTCATTAATAATGAAAATAAAATGTCTTACATGAATTAATCTAAGGCTAAATAAATGAATGAAACAACTAAAACAAAATTAACTTAAATTCATAAAATTTGGGAATTAATAAATTAAAACATTCTTATTGGATATTAAATTGTGAGAGAATTAGGGTACTTAGCTCTTGGAACGACAATGAAGAATAATGCTAATACATGTGGCATAATCAATTTGGCAATGTGCTCATTGTTTCAAAATTGTAACCAACTCAAGAAAATTATGGGTTGATTATAAATGGCTCAATATTGATCTCAAGTAGCACAAAACTAACCTTTAAGGTGCATATATATCCTAGTAATTTGTGGGATCAATCGAACTACAAATTATGTCACCTCTATTTTTGGTATCTAGGGGTACACAAGGACAAACAATATTTACAAATAGCTTAGGGAAGCTATTGAATTGCAAGAGTCAAGTTCTCTTTAATTAACTCCCTCACTAGATAAAACTTATGACCTCAATCAATGGTTAAATACAACTTGAACTCAAGGATGTAGTGGGCCATATGCAAATATTGATGTACATGAATTAGTTTTATTACTCTAATTTAAAGTTGTCCTGAGATGAATACTCTTATAATGTGAACATTTTAATATTCTTTCTTATTCCTAAATATCATTTAAATGCATAAATGAATGTCTTTGTGCATTCAATTCTAAGACATTACAAATCTCACACAAATGGGCACCAAGTTAACTCTCAATAATTAATGAAAAGGGTCAACATTTGACAAATTTTAAAATTTAGGGGTGAATCCCGCACAACTTGAGATTGATCCTGAGCACTATATGATTAGAAAAAAACAAGAAGCCACAAATAGATCTATATGGGGAATGAATGTATTAATATGAGTGTTCAATGATAAGTGCAACAAATGATTAATAATAAAAAAATACAAAAATAAAATAAGGTCAATATATAGAAATATGTACAAAAAATCCCTGGAGTGGACGTTGGCTGAGCTCTATGGAAGCTGAATGGTCACCTACCATTGCCGCTTCTTGGAGCTTTGCCTTTGCTATTACAACTCTCAGATTGTCACTCTGTCATCCTTCGATCTCTTCAGAATCTTCTTCCTTCTTGGCACTGGTTTGGTTGCTATTTTTAATTTTTTGTGTAGCCTTCTGTTAAATTGTCCTTGTTTTGTTTGGCCTTCTTGACTTCAAATTTGTTTTTTAAGTGCCAAACCGATCGGGTACTGGGATCTTGTTATGAGGTTTCATGTTGTATTTTGTTGGATTCAACATTTAATAGACTCCTCTCCATAGCTAATTGATCCCTCCCTGAGCCTTTCAATTCATGGGTGATGTCAACCCTGAGCCAAGATACAAACAAACATTAAATGAAAATAAATTTCCCTTAGTGTCGGAGTGTAAAGATGGAAATATATCCTCTGCTGGTGCTATAATATCATATAAGGATGCTCTAAATTTAGATATACTGATGATTGGGTGCCCTCCGTCTGCAACTTTCATGGTTGAGTATGGATGATTCCAATCCAGTGACTCACTATCAATGGGAGCAGAAGGACTATTGGGACCCGCAACCAATGGAGTGGGAGATGGAGGAGTCCTCGAAGGAGGAAACAATCGACCAGGAGAAGAGGGTAAGAAGTCCCCTTCCCCTAAAATTCTCACCATTTATCTGAATGAAGATACGGTTAAGGCCCTCAAGGCTGCAGAGTCTAGGCTCAGAAATATTACAATATTTTTGGTTTACTTGGATAACGATTTTCTTTCTCCTCATAAATTCTTTGATGACTGGGTGGCTTTTGTTTGGGGAAAGAAGATGGGAATTCATGTGTCATTTTGTAGAATGATCCAAAAGGGCCTTTTTGTTGTTTTCTTTCACAATCATGGCATGTAAGAAAGAGTGGTTAGAAAGGAATTTTGGAATATTAGACAATCTATGTTTCGTGCTCTCCCATGGTCTCCTAAAGGAAATTTTGAGGAGGTGGTGGCTAGCTATGCCCCAAACTAGTTGGAAGTTCAAAATTTCCCCCCTCTATTCTAGAAATTTTTACCAAATATTTTAAAGATAATTGGTAATGTTCTTCAAATTGAAGAGTCCAGAGTTATTCTTATGCATTTAAATGCTAGGATTCTAATTTCATTGAATCCGAAAGTTGATATACCTGAAATTCTCTCTATCAAATTTGATATTAAAAAAGTATCATGTGAAATTGAGGTTTTGGGTTCTTTGAATGCTTGTTTTTTCTGTAAAAGAAATGGTCATTTAAAGAAGGATTGTCTATTGGTGAAAACCAAACCCACAGGGGTCTTTAAGCCAACCCAAACTAATGAAGCTCAAAATAATTCTTCTATTGATAAGGATGGTGATACTATTCTTGCCTCTAATAAGGGTCCTACTAGAGAAACTTAAATTAAAGATCCTTCTCCTATTGTGGAGACCATTGTTGACCATGAGATGGACCAGGAACCGGTGGTTTCCTTGACCGACCCCCTTTTTGAAGATGATCTTGAGGTTATTAGGGCTGTTGACCCTGTGGTCCCTAGGACCTCTTCAGATGTTCCCCAGAAGTCCAAAGGTTCCCCCCCTAAGATGCCGAAGAATGCACAACAGATTGTTTTGGAGTCTATTCATAAAAAAGCTAACTTGATAAGAAAAGCTGCCAATTCCAAGCCTCCACAAGTGATGAATGTTGGTCAACTCCTTGATTTTAATCCCAATAGGGGAGAAGAGTCTCTTGAGAAGGAACTAGTGGTTGCACACGAAAACCTCCTGTTTTTGGGTCTTTCTCTGAGCTTATCCCTTCTTGCCCCCGGGCCACACCGGCTAAGGAGGAGTTTAAAAAGAGGAAATTGAATAAAAGTGCTGATTCTAATGAGAAAAAAAATTCTAAGAAAGGAAAGGATGATAAAGTTCCCAAATGCTTTGATAGGCTTTATAAGAATCAGAAAAATATTACTCCTCCTAATCCTTAATGATTCTCAATATCTTTAGATGGAATGTTAGGGGGTTGGAGTCACAGGATAGAAAATATGTGGTCAGGGCTTTCTGTTGAAATAAACCTCATATGGACCTTCTTTGTTTACAAGAAATCAAAGTTGTTGGGTTTCAAGCAAAGCATGTCCTTAAATTGATTTGGCATGATGCAAAAGTCTTGTCCACAGTACATGACAGAGGTAAAGGAGGAGGTAAAGGAGGAGCTGCAATTCTTGTTCACCCTAAATGGGCTAATAATATTTCCTCCTGGGGTACTTCTCCCTGCAATAGAGTTGTGTGGATGGTTCTTACTCATGGGCAGAAGTCTTGGGGCATTTGCACCCTCTATGCCCCAAATGATTATAGAGAAAGATATGAATTGTGGAATTGGATGTCATCCTACCTTCCCAAGGTGCCATGGTTGTGTGTGGGGGATTTTAATATGATTGAGAACAAATTTGATAAAAAGGGGGTATTGACTCTCTATGGAAAGGTAATGAACTCTTTTTTTGGGCTAAGAGGAAAAGGATCTTAAATATTGTGGATCCCCTTGAGAGGGGTAGAAGAACCTCTAACTCCATTTGGTACACATGGTGTAATAATCAGGCCCTAAACAAAAGGATCTACCGTAGGTTGGATCGATTCTATGGTAATAAGAAATTCATCTCTTTCCCTGGTAATTCTGATGGTGCTATGGTGTCTGTTCTTCCAGCCTCTATGTCAGATCACTCTCCTATTGAAGCCAGAGTTTTCTTTGGAGATACTCAGGGTAATCCACCTGTGAGAAAATTCTCAGCCTTTAAACTAAATGCCTCCATTCTTCAAGACCAGGATTGTATGGATGGTATTCAAACTGTTACCCTGATCTCTAAGGCCTTGAGTAGGGGGCTCAACCCTATACAAAGATGGGAGATGCTTGTCTCTTCTTGGAGAAAACTTTTTGGCATTGTTGGTAAGAAAAAGTCCTTAGACAGGAATAAATTGGATAATCTACTTCAGGAGAAACTGTTGTCTCTTGAAGGGCAACTTCAAGATTCTTCACCTAACCCTCCTGCAGAAGCTATGATGATCAGAACAAAGTCTTTGCTGAGGAAATTACAAAATTATAGGTTCCAAGGCCAGAGAGTTAGAGCCAAAATGAAGTGGCTCAAAGAGGGTGATAGAGGATCTAAATATTTTTTTAACTTGGTTAAGCAGAAACAAATTAGAGATGCTATTGGACCTATAGAGGATAATGGGATAATCTTTAACAACTTGAACTTTATGAAACAGGCTTCTTTTTTTCTTTCTATCAAAACCTTTTCTCTTCTGAAGATGATGATAAGGCTAAGGAGCCTAGGGAATTTTCCTCTTAAGATTGTCCCAAAATTAGTTAGTAGTGAAGAGGCTTATGCTCTTAACCAAGATATGTCAAAGGAAGAAATTGAGAACACTATCAGATCATTGGCTAATGGGAAATCTCCAAACGGGGATGGTCTGACTGCAAAATTCTACAAAGCAAATATTGACAGGATTGCTTCTGAATTGTTAGATGTGTACAACTTTTCCTTCTGGAATATGTCCTTAGGTGCCAATATGAACAGGGGAATAATTAAGCTAATTCCTAAGGAGGGTGAAAAAGATCTGGTGAAAAAATGGAGACCAATAACCCTGCTAAATGTGTCTTATAAGATTCTTGCCAAAACACTTGCTAGAAGACTTGCAGGAGTATTGAATAAAATTGTTTCTCCATCCCAAACTGGGTTTATTCCGGGCAGGTATATATTAGAGAATCTGATCACCAGTTGGGAAGGGATGAACTGGGCAAAGGCTGACAATCAAAATGTTGCAATGGTCCTCTTAGACTTTGAGAAATCCTATGACAGAATAGAATGGTCGTTTGTCTTACAGATGTTAAAGGCTTTTGGGTTTCCAGAAAACTTTTGCAGGTGGATCAAGATTTTATTCAATGATGCTTCTACCCAAGTGGATATTAATGGAGAACTTACTGAGCCCATCTTGCTTCAGAGGTCCATCTGTCAGGGATGTCCTATTGCCCCAGCCCTATTTGTTATTGCTGTTGATGCCATCCATTATATCCTCAGAACTAATTTGATTTCTCCTCCCATTCATGATATCAAGCTTCCTAATGGTGACCCTCTTCTAAATGCCCAGTTTGCTGATGGCACCGCCCTTTTCCTTGAACTTTCTGAGGCTAATTTTGACAACACTCTCAAAAGACTTGAATTTTTTTGTATTGCGTCTAGATCCAAGATCTCTCCTCATAAATCTTCTATCATTGGGTGGACCCTGGACCCTCCAAGTTGGTTGACTACTAAAAATTGGCAGTAGGTTGGACCTCATAAGATTGTCAAATATCTAGGTATTCCCTTTTTGTCTCTCCTTCCCTTAAAAATATGTGGGAATGGTTGTTTATGAAAATTGAAAAAAAGCATACTAAATGGCAAACCCACCTGTTGTCCCTTGTTGGTAGAATGCAAATTGTTCAGAAAGTTCTTGCATCTCATGCTGTCTACCATTCCTCAGCCTGGTTATTTGCTAATGTTCAGTTCAATAAACTGCAGAAAATTTTAAGAGACTATCTTTGGTCTGATGGTAAGGGTTCCAAAAATGACATAATGTGAAATGGGAATGGTGTTGCCTTCCCAAAGAAATGGGAGGCTTAGGCCTGAAAGATTTGAGATTGCAGGGACTAGCATTGGCAACCAAGTGGATTCTTCAGTCTATTACAGGGAACGAGCCATGGAAAATTCTGATCAGAAATAATTTAAGTCTGTCTAAGCCAAAAAAAGGTAAGCAGTGGTCCAATTTGAATTTGCAGGATCTCCTTTCTTCTCCAATTGAGATTAAAGTCTTTGGGTCCCTGATATTTCCTACTTTGTGGAAGGCATGGGTTGAAGTGAGGAAATTAATTGTGAATGGGGAGGCCTTTGGGTCTGCTCCAAATTTTTGTGTTGGCAGTAGATCTGTCTGGTGGAATATTAAGTGTAATGGGAAGCCTCTGGCTTTAACACAGGGCTGTTCAGCTAAACTTTGGCATCGGATGGGGGTGGATTCTTTCCAGGACATTCTGAAGGATGACAAATTGGAAACTTGGGATCAGTTGGCTTTGGAATTGGGGTGGCCTCCCTCTCAAAGGAAAACATACTCAATGATCTGCAATGGTCTCGGCAATGGGTTCCCTAGTAATATTGTAAAGGATTCAGATAAACTTGATCAGATTCGTTGGAAAGACGGATCCAACTCTTTGATACCTCGGTCAGTAAAATGTATAAGATGTTGTCTGGCTCGGGGGAGATCTTTTGCTGGGTTAACCAATCCTGGAACCTAGACTGGTCTAGTAATAAATGGTCTTTCATTCTTTCCCACATCTGGCATAACTCCAAGGAACCAAAAAAAGCCTGTTTTAGATGGCAATTAATTTTAAAAAAACTTCTTGTTGGTTTTGTGTTGAGTCACTATGGCCTAGCTGTTAAAGTTTGTGAATTTTGTGACCAGCCTGAGTCATTTGAGCATCATTTTTTTACTTGTAAATTTGTTTTGGCTCTTTGGCAATTATTTTTTGAACATCCTGTTGTTTGGAATGGAAACATTGGCTTTTCTTGGTCTGAAATTCTAGCTGGTTATGTGGATAAGTTTGGAATGGAATTGAATACCTTTTGGCTTGTTTTATCAAATGAGATTTTTTGGTTTCTTTGGAAGAAGAGGAATGATGAGATCTTTGAGGGCAAAAGGAGGATTCTTACTGAGTTTAATAGTAAACTCACTTTTCTTAAGATTTTGTTTCAGGTTTCTGCTGTATTAGACATTCCTAAAGACCGTTTCATGATTCTATTGAAGGAAGGTGTTACACTGGTGTACAAAACAGGGTTACAATCAGTTCATTTCTTCCCAAATGGAAGGAACAATCTCAACCAGGAGGAGCTTGACTTGCTGCACAAATTCATGGAGGAGAAGAAAGGCACACTGCCTGATCCGGAGAAGATGAACCAGAAGAAAGAACCGCCCAAGTTTGAGCCAAAGGATAGTGGACCAAACACAATCAAGCCCTCCTTGGGCACTTAAGCCTTCGATGAGGCAGAGTGCAGCAACAATATAATTGGAGCATGGGAATAATATTGGATCTATATCTGTTTTTTTAAAGTTTAGACTGTGCATTGATAGCTCTTAGTATGCAGCTGTATTTTGTTTCCTTCTGAACTTATAATACTTTAAGTATATGAGCTGGGGCTTCACCCCTTTAATGTATCCTCTATTTTGGCTACTATCTTCAATAGAAAAAAAATATGTACAAATAAAGATGGATAAAAATTTGAAGAATGAGTCAAACTTAATGTAAGAATGTACCATTTATCACTACGTAATTTTACTAAGACATCACATCAGAAAAATCCTAAAGCTACATGAAATTCAATATAAATATACAAAAGTCACATTGATAAAAATTTAATATAATATTGGAAGTGGATATGTTGCGTGTGAAGAGGAGGATCATGCTTTATGGTGGTGGTGGAGTATTTCGCAAGAGGTGTAAAGGATGATTTATGGCAGGGCGTAATAAATATTTTGAACGTTTTGGCTTTAAATAGGGTAGTTTCGATCAAAATGAATATCTAAATTTGGTGTTGGTGTCAGGGTTAGAGAGCCATTTGGTGTCAGGATGCAGGTGATGCAGAGTTTTAAAACAAAGAGGCAACAAAAAGGTTTTTTTGGGCCGGTCACTGCCTTTAGATTGAATTTTTTGTTGAGATGTCCGTATGATGAGGTGGTGGAAGCGGTGTTAGAGACGTTCGGACCACATTTTATGGGGGTGACACATAGAGGAAGATTGAATGTTGATATCGCCTCAATGTTATTCGCTTGGGGGATGGGTTAAAAGAGGATGTGGAAGTAGTGAAGTGGGTTATGTTCTCCCTGTTTGTGAAGGACTTGCTTTTGGGAATTGAGTCCATGTTGGAGTGGGTTGTGTCGGGAGTCGGCTATGACATCTCAGAAGGTTTTGAGGACATGGATGAGGCTACAGAGGAGGGGCTAGTTCCTTTTGTGAGGTGGCGTAGGAGGATGGATAGGGAGGCCTACAAACTAGAAATCTTGATAGCTTGGGAGAATTTAAAGTTGGTGCTACGCCGATAGGAGGTGTTACCTGAACAGGGAGAAACGAGTGGCTCTCAACACATTCCTCGCAAAAAGTGTTTGGCAAGGCGTCGTGGAAGACCAAGCAGAGGAGGTTCGGTGTGATAGAAGGCATGCTTTGGTTTTTTGTGGGTTGGTGTATTATTGGCAACAATAGCTGGTGGAAGCGTTCAGGCGGACTTGTCTTTGGTGAAATTTTGGCTATGAAGTAATGAAGAACTGATTTTGCTATGTTGTTTTTATGCCAAGAATTGTAAATGTTGAATTCTACGAGATGAATTTGACTTATTATTATACTTTGTGTAGCCCAGGTAGCGGTTGTTTTTGGGTTTTTAGATTGCCCTAGGATAGTTGGGATGAATTGTTGTAATAGTAGTGGGCAAGTTGATAGTTTTCTCGAGGGTTTTTTTGTTGTATGCAAAGGATGCTGATCGAAGATGTTAACCATATATGTAAACTTTTATAAATATTAATAAAATATTATCATTACCGATCAAAAAAGAAAAATTTAAATATAATATAACCTATTAAATATATTTTTAATAAAAATCAATTTCTCACACTATGAGATGCTCCTATTCCTAATACTCACACAAGTATAAATTTTCTTAATAATAAAAATATCATATATTTTTTTTATTACCAAGCTTTACTCTAATACTTTAGTACCATTTAAGAGTTATCAACAATATGTATGATTGAATTCATGATCTTGTGATTAACTTATCTAGTTTATATCTTTCATTCTTATTACCTTTTAACTGTCTTTAAACAATCTTGTCACTCATAAATTTAATTGCTAGTAAATCAACCAATTTCTTAATTTTTTTTATAATTTCACAATTGAATCTTATTTAGATAAAGAATTTAGTTTATGTAAGACATGTTAAACAATCTAACTAGAAATAATTTTTTATATTATTTAGTTGGTAGAGAATCATTTTGTGTTTGCATTAACTTTTAAGTAAACTCATTTAGGATAGACTTGTTGGAAGTATGAATAGCTTGTGTTGTCATTGATGTCAACATGTCTATCTGATGATGAATCTAGTAAATCAATTAAGAGAAGTTATTATGTTAAAGAAGATGCTAGTATATCTGATGATGAATTTGAATACCCTGATGACGAGGATAATGAATCCTTGTTCATGGATCTAAATGATGGAACTAATTCTGCTAACCTTGAGAAATGTATGAAGGAAAGTGCTTCAGAAGCAAGTCATAATATTCAAGGAGCAATGGTGAGTGCTTTTCATGCTAGAGAAGAGAAGAATAACTGGATCATTGAAAGTGGATGCTCAAGTCATATGACTGGTGATAAGAGTAAGTTTGTTAAACTTGAGAAATTTGAAGGAGGTCTTGTTAATTTTGGTGATGATACATCTGCTAAGATATGTGGAAAAGGTTCAATCAATTTTGATGGCAAGCATAATACATATGATGTTATTTATGTTAAGGGTCTTTGACATAACCTTCTAAGTGTAGGAAAAATGTGTAGCAAAGGATATAACCTTGTGTTTCAGGATGATGGTCGTGAGATCAAAAAAGGCTCTGGAACTATGGTTGCTATGGGAAGAAGGACTGATGTAAATGTTTATTAGATTAAAGGTGCTAATGGTATGTTTTTTATGACTCAAATAAATGAAAGTTGGCTATGGCATAGAAGAATGTGTCACATCAATTTTGATAAACTAGTGAGGATCAGTTCAATTTAAGCTGTGAGAGATTTGCCAAAGATTACAAAGCTTATCAAAATTGTTTGTAAGGAATGTCAGATTGGGAAGCAAGCTAGAAAGAGTTCAAAGTCAAAGAACAATATACTGTAGTTGTCCTTTGGAGTTAGTGCATATAGATCTTTATGGACCTACCAGAATAAGAAGTTTTCAAGGTGACATGTATTTCATGCTATTAATAAATTGATGATTATTCTAGAATGACTTGGGTTGATGGAGGATGAATGTGTGATGTGTGTGTAATGTGAATTGTGATGTGGAGTGTGAAAGTGTGAAGTATAGTGCAAGCTTAAATGAGTAAGACTACTGGAAGTAGTGAGCAGAAGGTGTTTACATTCTTTAGAGAGAGTGAATATATTGGTGGTGCATTGGTGGAACCTTTCTATTGCTCTGAGATGGATTTATCATTGTAACAATCTTCTTTCTTCCATTTCTTCAACTAAGATACTATTATGGTGATCAATTCTACTAGATCCTTATATGAAGAAATGTTATCATCTACTATTTTTATATAATGTGAGGGGTTAAGCCTAAAATAAACCACTTAATTTATTTAGATCTTATGTCAAGGTTTCTTCTAGTTTTATAACCACACTTTTGAATCATTGTTCATAATATTCTACTAATTCCTCCTTAGTTTTCATCATCTTCCATATTTTATTTATGTTTTTTATTGAAACATTAGGTGAATGGAAAGTTGCCAAAAAATAAGTCACTCAATTATTTCCATGTTTTATCATGCTTAGGGAAAGCTTTTATACACCATATTAGTGTCTCATCATTAATGGTCTCCAAAAAATCATATAATTGGGTTTAGTCATCATTAATTCTAGAACCCCACTCCAATGACAGTTTAAGGTAAAGAGATGTTCGCTAGCACCCTTGGTGTATTTACCAATATTAGGGAGCTTAATCATATGGGAATCCATATTTTGAGGAGGTCAATGTGTTCTTAATTTTTAAGTTTTGTATGCTTAGGGATTATCCTTTCTCCTAATCTATTCTCTACTACTAGATCTCTTTCTCTTTTTATCATGGCTTCTTTGTCTAGTTTCACTTTGTTTCTACTTGACCAAATTCCTTTCTCTACCATTATCTCTTGCTAATTAAATACTTGAGAAATCATTTC
>VDFB02090801.1:0-82373 GCA_007258455.2 Sequoia sempervirens
TCAAGATGTGAGGGCTTGTGGGTTCTCAACCCACCATAGCCCTTCATCTTGGCCTTGTTAGATGCATCTTGACCGTTGAATTCTCTAGAGAAGTCAAATTCTCCTATAAATACCCCCTCCTCAAGGGCATTTTAGAACACCTTTTGATTTGAGTAATCTTATGCTGCCAATTTGCATTCTCAAGCACTTTTATCATTTAGCCACCCACTTTGATCATCTTGCACATTCAATCTTGCATCTAGCTACATCAAAAGCCATCCAAGGAGCACACAAATCCATCAAAATCAAGGGCCAACCAAGGAGTCTTCAACAACAAGGAAGGTGAAACCATTTGCATCTTGTTTTATCCATTTTTCTTCTTGTTTCATCACTCTTTAGGCTAATCTTGAAGTGTCATTAGTCTTTTATCATTCACATTTTTAAGTTATTTTGCACATTAGAGTAGGGTAAAACATTAAGGTACACAATAAGGATAGGAATTTGATTGATATTCTGCTTCACCAAAAACTACTTTTACTTGAATGTCAAGTTTAGGACAACAATCTTAACCAATACTTTGAAAAAAGTATTATTAGAACCAGATCTCTCTGAAGGAAATTACAAAACTACATGTTTTAGGGGTAGAAGATTTGGGAAAAAAATAATTGGTTGCAAGGGGTGATAGGGGTTCTAAATATTTCTTTAATTTAATTAATTCTAAACAAGAGAAAGATCATATTGGACCTATCTTGGACAATGGGAGACTCTCTAATGATCTCTCCTTTATGAAACCTACTTTTTACTCATTCTTTCATCAGTTGTTTTCTATAGAACAAAATAGAAAAAGTAGATAAGCTAGAGAATTTTGTCTCAAGGTGATACCAAACAAGGTAAGTGAGAAAAATGCTAAATTGTTGGAGCGGGATCTTACCTCACAAGAAATTTATAATACCAATAGATCATTGTCTAATCAAAAATATCCTGGGATGAATGGGATTATCTCTAAGTTCTATAAAAGAAACATTGATTGGTTAGGTCAAAGTTGTTAGAAGTTTACAATTATGATTTTTGGAATAACTCTTTGGGCCAATGTATTAATAAGGGGATAATCAAGCTTATTCTTAATGGTGGGGATACAACCATCATTAAGAATTGGTGACCTATCACCCATCTGAATGTTACATATAAAATCCTATGAAAAACCCTTACTAGTAAAATTTTTTATGTCCTTGGGAAGGTGGTTTCAGTTACTCAAACTACGTTTATTAAGGGAAGGTACACCTTGGAAAATATCATAACAAGTTGGGAAGGAATGAATTTAGCTAAACATGACAAATAGAAGGTTGCAATGATTCTCCTATATTTTGAAAAGGCATATGATATAATTTAATGGCCTTTTGCATAAGATATGGTTCAGGCCCTTAGATTCCCACCCGCTTTCTATAAATGGATTAAGATACTATTCATGGATTCTTCCACTATAATTGATGTTAATGGTGCTATCTCAAATAGAATTCTTCTTCAAAGGTCTATTAGACAATGTTTTCCCATAGCTCCTACACATTTTTTTCTTTCTACTAATGCCTTTCATTATATTCTTTGATCTAATGTTTTGACACCCCCAATTAATAGAATTCAACTACCCAATCAAGATTTGTTATTGAATGCATAATTTTTTGATGACACTACCTTATTCATTGAGCTATCTGAACCAACTTTGATAATATAATGAAAATATTAGAGGGTGATCCAACAATACTATTTTACACCTTTTGGCGAAACTTGACATTGAAACGAACATTTTGAACATTTTCTTCACTTTTGGACACCTATAGCTGCTAAACCGTGAGGAATTTGAGGAATTTGTATATTCTAAATTTGTTTTAAAAAAAAATTGGAATCAAATTGCATTTCTTTTTCCATCTGCTTTGATAACTAGTTTTTAATAATAAACACCATTTTTAGAGAGTGGCATGTACTTGCTAACACATAAATTTTTTACTATGAAGGCTAGAATTTTTTTTTTTTTTTAAATTTGAATTTGTAACTACGATATCTAGTGCATGCAATTGTTTTCATAGCGTTTTACTAAATATTTTTTTCTTAATTAAGTTTTAAAGTCAAACTAGTTATAATTTAGACATAGGTTTACTTGCTAACACAACTTTTTTTGTATATATCAAAATTTAATTTAATTTTTTTTATTGGATGAAGGACATCAATATCAAGTGCATAGATATTTTTCAATTTTTTCTTGGTAGTCTACTATTTTTCCACATGTGCATAACAAAGAGCTTGATTTTCAGTGAAAAACCTACATTCACAAGAAATAAATAATAAACATAATAATAAAATAAAATATATTTAATATTGTACTTTTTGGGAAGCTTATCATAAGGACTACATACTTACAAAAAGTAAATTTTAAATGGATTCATTTGCTACCCCAAAAGGTAAATCAAAAGTGGTTTTTTATCAACATTTTGATAGGTGTAAAGGAAACTCTGTTATAGGTATAGTTTAAAACTAGTGGGGTTCTATCAAAGGGGGTTTGATATAAGGTGGTTTGATCAAACCCTCTTCAATTGGAATCCTTTAAATGGGAACTTTCAAGGCTTAAATCATTATATTTTCTAAAATTATGTGACTTTAGCAAAACTTAGGATGTCCTAGAAAGTGTAAACCACTATTATGGGATCACCCTGGAATTTTGTTGTGATGTTTCTGGGTATCTGATTGCTCCTCCTAAATCCATTGTAATTGGGTGCTCTCATGAGCCTCCCAATTTTCTTGTGAACAAGGATTATTGGTGGTCCAACCATTATAATATTGTGAGGTATTTTCCTATACCTTTTTTAGTTTACCTCTTACTTAAGGACATGAGGGATTGGGTCTTCCAAAAAATTGAGAGGAACCACCAAAAATGGAAAAATCAAATTCTTTTTCTTTCTTCTAGACACCGAGTTGTGCAAAAGGTAATTAATTCTCATGTTGTGTATTATTCATCAGCTTAGTTACTTGCAAATATTCACTTTGTTAAGATTGAAAAGATCCTTGAGGAATTTCTTTGGTCAAATGGAAAGGGTAACAAAAAGAGGCATAATATGATTTGGAAATGGTGTTTCCTTCCTAAAGAGTAGGGAGGTTTAGGCCTAAAGGATCTCTGATACCAAGGGATTTATCTTGTTACAAAATGGATTTTCAGGCCTTAGAAGGGGATGGACCTTGGAAGGTCTTGGAAATGCATAATTTAACATTGTATAAACCAAAATGG
Organism: Sequoia sempervirens; assembly: GCA_007258455.2. Lineage (NCBI taxonomy): Eukaryota > Viridiplantae > Streptophyta > Pinopsida > Cupressales > Cupressaceae > Sequoia > Sequoia sempervirens. The sequence goes on from VDFB02090801.1 coordinate 3,254, forward strand.
GTAATCAATGGTTGAATTTGTGTCTTCATGGCATAATTTTTGGCTAGTTTGAGGTTAAGGTCTTTTGGTTAGTTGTGTTTGCCTCATGAAAATATTGGACCCAAGTTATAAATTTTCTTGTGGGTACTTGTAATGATGGAAAAAGCCCCCCCCCTAACATGGCCTTGATTTAGTGTGGTAATATGTCTAAAATATTCATATTAGGTCTTGGGCCCTTATGAATTAAATGAGCTCATTGATGCTCACACTATTCTAGGGTTTTATTAAATAATTAGGCTTATTTATGCTTTAACTAGCCTTATTTTACACCCATAAGCCTCATTTAATGCATCTTTCCAAGGATGATCCTAACAAAAATCAATATCCAATCATAATTTAGCTGTTTTCAAGTTGTGTGGCCCAAATTTGGTGATCTGGGACTTATTCGCCACCTTGGGCGTTTGGGTCCCACCTAGGGTTTTGGTTCCTAATCTTCATTTCACACCTTTCTAAGAATTTTTGAATTTGGTCTCATAAATTATGCCTAATGGGTTTCATTCGCCACCTTGGGTGTATGTGTCCCATGTGGCCTAAAATTAAAATTAAATCAATTTTTTTAGGATTTTATCTTCCTAGATCTGATGTTAGCTTGTAGTGTTGTAATTTTGGGAATTCTTGCATAATTAAGTATAAATACAAGTTTCTTTCACTCATTTTACACCTAGCAAGTTGAATAAGTGTCCTTATAGCAAATTTTAGTTCACAAGAGCATTCAATTGTTTATAAGAGCATTCAAGAGCATTTAAGAGCATATTATCAAGTGGTTTAGACCATTATTCAAGAATCAAGCATCATGCCAAAGACTTCATGCATCATTTTTGTTTTTGAGGTAACAATTGTGATGTAGGGTTTCATGATTCAAGCTAGCATTCCATTCAAGATCTATCCTATTCAAGAAAGAGTCAAGATCTACATCCATTGGATCCATCCCACACATGTTTTTAGCACTTCATTGCTAGGGTTTGGTGAGTTACAACATCTCATTTTGTTCATTCATCATTTTCCATTCCTATTTCATTTCATTATAAGGTTTGATTACCGAAATGGGGTTTGACCAAGACAAACCCCTATCCACTAACAAAAAAACATTTCCCCCCATCCTTAGTATGTGATTTGTAGGTTTAGATTGAATACACATTGAAGAACAAGTTTGGAGAAGGCTGCCAAAGTTTTCAAAGCTGTCAAAGTTGTCACCTTGCATTGGAGATACTTGGAAGACTTTGATTAACTAGTTATAGCATATGAGTCCCGGTTTAGGTCAAAATTCAAGTTTTTTATAGATTTGGGTACCCATTTTCTAGATTCTTGTTTTTGCACAGAAACCCAGATTTGGGATTGATTCACCAAGCTTGGTGTATGAGTCCTAGTCAACATTATATTTATAATTTCTTGAATTTTAGAGCCTCATCAAGTCATCTCCAAATTTCCAGGTGCACACCTTTCATCTTACAACTTTTTCTATTTATATGCATTTCTAGGTCATTAAGTTAAAGTTTTCATTAAATTAGGGTTAAGTATTTCATCTTGTATTTCATTTATCTTTCCAAGCCCTCTCTTGGTAGTGAACCCCTCATTATTTTACAATAATATCCTAGGACATCCCTATTGCAAGATCTCTTTCTCCTTTGCATTTAGATCTCTAGGGTTATCCTTGAATGAAATAATTAGAAAGTGGGTGTGCTCTATGTACTAAACCATACAAAAGAACCTATCCCATTTTTTCCTATTTCAATACCGAGGCTTTAAATTTTTCATCTTCTTGGTTTGTGCCTAATACATTTATATGGTGGAATGCTAGCCAACATGAATGGGAAGCATTTGGCCCTCTCTCATGGATTCTCTACAAGGAATTGGTATTCTAAGGGGATTTTTGTCCTTGAAGACCTACTGATAGATGATTGTTTGGGTACTTGGGAGTAGTTAGGTACTAAATTTGGACTACCTCCTTCTAGAAAAAAAGACATATACAATAATTTGTAACTCCTTGGGGAATTGGTTTCATGGGAATGTTATTGGGGACTTAGATGCTTTGGAAAAAGTGGTTTGGGAAGATGGTTCTAATCTAATGCCAATTTATATTAAGAGCATTTACTTAATGATTGTTTTCTTCGAAGAGGTTTTTGAGTGGATAAATTCCTCTTGGAAATTATCCTAGCCTATTTCTAATTGGTCCAAAATCCTTGCACACCTATGGAACAATAATGTTGAACCAAGAAAAACCTATTTTCATTGGTTTTTTATCTTGAAAAAGCTTGTTGGTCAAGTCCTCGAAAAATATGGGTTACCTACTAGAACTTATGAATTTTGCACAATTCCTTAAACCTTTTAACATCTTTTTGTTTTTTTAGTTTTCTACTACTATTTGGTCTTTATTTTTCCGCCTTCTTGTGAATTGGAATGTTGACACTAGTTTTTCTTGGCATGAGATTGTTGCTGGCTATGTTGAAAGGTTTGATGAAACTTTGAATAAATTTTGGCTTCTTTTAACTAATGAGATTTTTTAGTTTCTTTGGAAGATGAGCAATGAAATGGTATTTCAGAGAAAAAGAAGGAACCTTACTAAATTTAATAGTGAACTCACCTTCTTGAAACTTATGTTGCAAGTATCAGCTACCATGGAAATCCCCAAGGACCATTTTGTGATCCTACTAAAATAATGTATAATGTAGCTTTACAAAAAGAATATACAACTACTCAATTTTTTCCTCAAGGGAGGAACAAGTTGAATCAATAAGAGTTCAAGCTACTTAAAAAATATGTGCAAGACAGGAAGATGAGAAAAGAAGAGTTGAATGGCATTAGTAAAGAAGATCAAGATAATACAATGGACATTAATACTCCTACTATTGACAATGTTGATCCTGTTCAGACTTTGCCTCATGTAGGGGATTTTGATGATTAGGCTAAATGTAATAATAATGTTATAGGTTCCTGAAACTAAGGTATACTTTGATTTCATCTTCATAATATGTAGAAATATAACTTGATTTTTCTTTTCTTTTTGTCATATGATAGTGCATGCAATTCTCTTTAAAGATACCTGGCATTGCAAATCCACCTAATGCAATGTATTTTTTGTAAACTATCTCTAATATAAAAAATAGACTATGAAATTAGAAGCCAATGATTTTCCATTGGATTTGATATCAATTCAAGTCTCATTTGTATTGATCTTTAATTGACAAATGGAATTATCAAATTAAAGTTATTTTTTTTATTGTGAGATCAAAAGGCCACAAATTTCCATATGCATCATATGTGAATGTTTTGAGTTTTGCATTCCTTGTTTAGAGAGTCTTAAATCCATTTTGGTGACATGAGATATATATGTTTTATAATATCTAATGAGATTGAATGTTTGGGTGTTGTTGAGGCTTTTCTTTGGGGTTTTGAAGCAGATCTAACTTGAACAACTTGGAACTTTGATATGTTGGCATGATGACATGATTATGGGATATGATTTGTAGGTATAATCTTTATTTTATGGATTCTTCCTAGAGGTTTATATTCACATGGTTCGATGTGGTGGGCCCTTTGGAGAGTTATGGTGATTGGTGCTAAATGTGTGGATCTTTGTGATTGTTCTTTATTACTAAATGGATGAATTATTAGCCACACCTTAGTATAAGTGTTGATTGGTAAGATTGGTATTCCATGGTATATTTTTAGATTTGGCATTACCAATGCAATGAGAGTTCCTATATATGCCTATTCTTCATTGATAGGTTTGACACATGGAGCTTTTTATTGTAATTTATGGGTTGGATATGTTATTGGCATAATTTATATTGATGTTTTGGATACCTTTAAGGCATCGATGATTGGATGGATTAGAATTTTTTTTGTTTTTTGTTTTCTAGTCATGTGGCTGTCTATGTTGGATGTAAAAAATAATGTGTGATTATTGTTCTAGCTACTTTTGGAACATTTGTGTTCAATCTTATTCATGAAGGAAGTTTAGACTTTAGAGTTATGTTCTAGTAGTGGGTTTGAAGTTGGATGTATTAGTTCTTATATAAAGCTCATGATCGCAATAGAGATGTGACAATAGCTTGTAGCCTTTATTAGCACTTGGATTTGATTCTTGTGTTCTTTGGATTAATTCTTTTTCATCTTGGATTGTTCCTTTTCTTCCATTGGTAGCATGTTGGAGGATGATAAAATTAGAACAAATTTTCCATTGTTCCAGAAGACCAACTTGTTAACACTCAATACAAATGCTTTAGATAAGTGGATCCCTAAGAGGAAGTTAGTCCATATCCTAAATTTGAAGGGAGATAGTGATTAGTCTAACAATCTCCCTCAACATCACCCAAGGGGATTCAAACCCACAACCATGGCTTTGATACAATTTTGTGGTCCAACATGTTTGTCATTGCCGAAAAATATCAACTTATTAAAGCTTGATACAAATGCTAGAGATAAACGAATACATAGGAGGTGGTTAGTCCATTTCCTAAATTTGAAGGAAGATGTTGGCAATTGGTGCAATATATAGTTCTTTCTTGATCTGGTGGACATCTTGGATGTTGTTGTAGGTGTCTTATTAGTACATAAAAGAATTTTGGAGACTCACATGGTTTCATGGATGAATATGATAATGTTGTTTCATTGATTGGCTCCTAACAATTAAAATTTTGAATTTCCATTAGCTCTTCAAACGTGTTTGACAAGTGAGAGAATGTTAGGAAAAAATGTCCCAACCATTGATTTTTCCTATCATGTTTAATTAATTAATTATTTTATTACTATGGGTATTATTTATTCAAGATAACTCAAGAAAGAGTAAAAAATGGAAAGTTGCTATTACAGTTGGAATTGTGCATGAACACAATTTTTTATTTCATGTTAATTTTTCATGGAATGTGAAATTTTTGGAGGTGCAACTTTATATTTTTAACTAGCTTTTGTTGTATAAATATGATCTTTCTTGAGGAGTTATGTTTGAGGATAATTTTTTGTTGGAGGGTTATGCTGTTGGATTTCCTTAATCTTGATTTGGATGTAATATCCATGTTAAGGCTTTGAACCTACAAGTGTATTGTAACATTTTTGTTGGAGATTAATACATTGGTTTGATTCATTAGGGTGTGGGGTTTTTTACCCCAAAGGGTTTCCTTGAGTATATCCTTGTTCTTTCTCTTTTATCTATATTTATTCTATTCTTATTCTTTCTTATTCTTGAAATGTTAATTTACATGTTTTTTTTCAAAAATATTCTTAGATTTGTAAACTACATTATCTTTCCTCTAAGGGTTAATGTGATAGAAATTAAATTATTTTTGTTTTGATTTTAAGGCATAGTAGTATGTTCTTCTAACAAGTTGTTAAAATCTAATTTGTTAAAAGAAATATAAGATACTAAAGGTGCGTACTATTTCTTAGAAGAATTTATGAGATCATTTTTTCTTTCAAATATTACTCAATGGGAGAAATGGTGTAAAATATGAAGGATAAGTTGCTACTTAGTGATTATCCACTTGAACTTATCAAGAAAATACAAAATTATAATAGAATAATTATGCATTTATCTCACATTACTTAGTACCACTTTTTAAATAATGGAGTTTTTCAAGGGAGGAGGGACAATTTAATAGAACACCTTCAAGTGAAGAAACATCTTCAAACAAAGGTCGTTCACTTGAAGGTCTACTAAGTATGACAATTTTTATTTCTACTTCAAAATTTCATTAGGAAATTCAATTTCAAACATTGGGTTGGACCTTCAGATGTAGTTAACTTGCCAATATATTTTTCAAGATTGTATCCCTTGAAACAAGCTTTCCAACAAGTATAGTTTCAATATGTTTTCATTTTATCATGTATTAAATTTTCAATTTTTACTGAACATAGGTTTTCCATTGAAAATTGAGTTCTTCATTCTATAGAGGTAGAAAAGTAGTAAGCCACTGTTAAAAAATTCTAAAAATAACTTTGCACTATGTATTAATGTTCTTGTTTTACCGAAAAAAAATGAATTTTGATATATTTAAAAGTTATGTTGGACGACATACACCTATTGTTGTATCTACTAAGAGGTGGCTGAATAAAAAGATTAATAAAATTTAAACTTTAACACCCCTTAAAGAAGATAAAATAAACATGCAGAGATCACACATACATGCACAAACACACATAACACTAGATATACGTGGAAAAGCTAGAATGGGAAAATCATGGTGAGAATAGCTTCGAGTCTATTGCTCAAATCCATCCTTACAATAAAACCTCATCAATTATAAATATTAATGGTACCAACCCTAAGGAAACACAAATCCCATGATTTAGGAGCACCAACTCCAAGGAAGCACCCACTCCCTAACTAAGCACCAACTCAAATTTATAATGAAAATATTACTATTTATTCAAAAGAACCCAATTTAATCTTGAAAAAATGTTTTTTCATTGCTCATACTTTACTACTATCCTCCCAACAATTCATTCTTCTTCTTTATTCTATTCTTCCACCCTCTCTACACCTTATCACACCTCTACACACATTGAAATGAAAACCTTAGATAATTTTCTAAATTTTGTCTAGGTCACTCTCTCTTCTACATTACTTGCATTATCAATCCTTAGACAATTTGCTACTTGTCTTAATTTGCATAGCTTCATCGACAAGAAATCTCTCATCAAGCCATGCACACCTATACTAATTCACTGTATTTGCTAATTTTAACAATTATCAAACTCTAGATCAATACACATTGAATTCCATATTCTCGTATAGGAAAATGCATACCCTTGCATTTTCACACTTGTTTGGGCCTTCCTTGCTTTATTTATCCTTATGTGTTAATTGGTCCTATTTTTCATCCACAAGCCTAATAAATTATATCTTTTTATGGTTAATCTTGACAAACATCAAAGGATGAATGATAATTTAATGATTTTGGCTATCCTTGATTTTTAGAGTAGGACTAAGATGCCACCTAGGGAATCTTTGTCCTCCAAAGGCCTTAGGACCCAAATTTTAAAAGTACCTTAAAAGGCACATTTTTTGGAGTCTATGCCTCTATTTTCAATCCTTAAGACTCAGACGCCACCTAGGGCATCTTATCCCAACTCAAATTACTCTCAAGATTTAATTTCAAATCTTGGTGAGATTTAGCCTCATTTAATTAATGAATTAATATGTCAGCTTGGTGTGGTGTAATTGGGATATTAAGCATGGATAAGTATAAATATAAGGTTCTTTCACTAATTTTAATGAGCAATTAATGAGATCATCCTAGCAAGCTAACAAGTGACACAAGAGAATTCAAGAGAAATTAATCAAGAATTTGTAGCCATCATCAAGATTCAAGCATCATGTCAAAGTTATTCTTGCATCATGTGTGTTTTTGAACTAACATTTGTGGGTATGTACAGGATCATGATGGGCCAAAAAGTGGCAATATGATGGGTTTTTGGCTGACGACTTTTTTTTAACCCAAAATTGATGAAACAAAAAGGGTTTTTAAAGGAGATTATCAGCTTTCCACCAATATAAATTATTCTTTACTTTGAATTTAATAAGTAGTTATTATTCATTTTCTATTCAAATTATGACTAAAGTCCTGATTGATAAACTGATTGAAAAACATCTATATATTTCAAACAATATCAAATTTTTTGAATCCAAAACATGCGTCACATTTTATGCTTCACATGCTATAGGATTACAAAAAGAAGAATTGAATTTCATGAAGTTTTGATCAAGTTAAGGTGGTCAGACATACGAGTTTTTTATATTTTTAAAAGTTGTAATAAAAAATCATAATTAACTATTTACTTGGAAAAAATTACAAAAAAATATGCATCACATATAGACATGAGTCCTTTACTTATATCTAAAATCTTATAAAAAAATGTTATCATTTTATTGTGGTTAGAGTGGTCAACAGACACCTACTTCTTATTTTTTCCGAAATTTAAGTACTCTGCATTGAAATTTCAAATTTTCACCAAATATTTTTTTGTTTTTAAACAAACCTAGTAGTTTAGAAACTACATTCAATTTCCTACAAATTCTATTCTTACGTATTTTTGAAATAATATAGATAACTTATTCAAATTTTTACGTCAAGTTGTCTAACTCTGATTTTTCTAATTTTTTTGCCACTTAAGGACTTGTTTTTTCCATGATGATCTTGCACATACCCTTGTGATGTAGGGTTTTGATTCAAGCAAGCAATTCAAGTCAAGATATATCAAGCTTTCATTCAATTCAAGATCTACATTCAAGCTAGCCACTTCACACAAGTTTATAGATTTCATAATAAGGGTTTGGTGAGTTGCAACATAACACTTTTTTGATTCACCATTTCCCTCCATTATTTCATTTTATTCCAATGTTTAACTACCAACAAGGGGTTTGACCAAGGCAAACCCCCATTTACTAACAATCAACAAGTTTTTCTTCCCCTGCATGTTTGTGTTTATAGACTTAAGTTGAAGATCATTTTAAGTGTAAAGTTGTAAAGTTTTCATCCTCATGGAAAGTCACCTATAGGCTAGATCTAGAAATTTCAAGACTTGAGATCTGAAAAGAAGAAGTTATAGACATTGAGCCTCACTACCATCTTTCAAAATTACCAAAATTTAGATTGGGACTAAGACAAAAATAAGGGCATCTTAGTCCTCTTAGAGGTATTTTTTAGAGATTCCTTCAGATCCTGTTCCAACATTTGAAGATTCTACATTTTCCCCAAAAAATAGCAACGTGACTAAGACAACAATAAGGGCTTCTTATTTCTCCTCAAAATATTTTGACAACATTTTTGCATATCCAAAATACTTATCACATTTCCAGACTTCCCAAGTACATACATCCTAACTTGTTGTTACTTAATTTTGTCATTTTCACTCATTATTTGGCTTGCATTACTAGGTTTTGTGAGTTGAATGTTAAGTTGTATTTTATTGGTGGTGAACCCTTCAAAGCCTACAAAATTTTCCTAGGTCTCCCTTATTGAGAACTGACTCACCTTTGTGTTGATATTCAATCCAATTTGGGATCTTATGTTTCCTTGAATGAACCATCCCCCTATAAAGGAAAAATCTAGGATTAGGGACCCCTTTCTTGTATTGTGAGTTCCTTTTCCTATGATTCATTTTGGTGAACCCAACATTTTGGACATACATTTTCTAATTTGGAGCTCACTAAGACCCTAGATCTAGGTTGCATTCATTCTTGCATTACATGTCACATTAGTAAAAGTGCATCTAGGGTTTCTCACATTTGCATTAGTGAAAGTGCATGTAGGTTGCACAATTTTTTATTTCTTGCATCATTTTATCTGATTGAAAAACTTAAAAAGTGCATTATCAATCATCCTAATTGCATTTAAGAACATTGTTATTGCATTTAAAATGGAAAACAATTTCATTCAAATTTACATTCAATTGCTTGTCATTAGTCACTTTTTCTTGCATTCATTTGCACAATTTTCTTTCTAAACATCAGGTCCCTGAGTGGGAAACTTGGAAACATTGTCACCAATCAAGATTTTATTGTTTTTCTAAAATAAACCTCTGCTGAAACTAAAACTCCCTTACTAGCATCTTAGTCCCTCTATGGGTTTTTGGATCAGAACCCTATTTGAGTTGTTTGCTACCTATTTCAATTTTTGTAACCTCAAAATTACATTAGCAAGATGAAGATACCCTTGCTGGCATCTTAGTCCCTATGGATTTTGAATTTACAATTTTTAGGGTTTAAATCTTCTCCTTTGTGCTTCCTAAGCCTCTTGGTAACATATACTATAAGTCTAGAAAGTTTCATGAACACCTATTTTATGCATCTAGGTCAGAAACATCAATTTAGGGTACTCATTTTTTTAATCATTTCAATTACAAGCATCATTAGATCTGAAAAAGCTCACATTTTTGAAACTTTGCATAATATGGATAAAATTACTTTTCAATTTTGCATATACAATGTTTACATTTATAAAACTTCGCATGAGTTTGATAAAAGTTCTTTTCATTTTTGGATATACATTGTTTGCATTCTTAAATTTTTACATTCACTGGATAAAAGTGTTTTGCATCTTTCAATACACATTACATTATCAAAGCATTGCATGAGATGGTTAAAAGTGATTTTCATTTTTGGTCAAATAATGTTAGTGCCTTACATTTATAGGAATGTTAAGAAAAAGTTCATATCCCCTCCCTATGAGAGTGTTTAAGTGAAAGACACCTTTGACAATCCTAACGATCATATCTACTATTCTCCCAATATCTCTCCTATTGGAAAAGAAGATATTTTGGTGTTAAAAGAATCAATCAATGAGTGTTTTGAGAGTCCTAGTTGTTTCTCTTCTTCTACCTCTCTTAGTGTACAGGACATTGATGAACAAGAAGAAACAACCATAGGTAATCATGATGACCACATAACACAACAAGAGATCATTGAAACTTCAACTAGTCTACATTCATCTCCACACATCTTCACCTCTTGAGATAATGTTCTAGAGAATGAAAGTGTCACTGAAGATATGTTGGTGTTGGATGATCAAAAATTTAAGATCTATGCCAATCTTCTTTATGCTCCCTCTTTGATTTTGGAGGAAATTATAGCACAAAGGAATGAAATTATAGATAATCATGATAATTACATTTGTTCAAGTCTCCTATTATCTCTCCTAGTTGTGATGAATATGCCTTGGTGTTAGAAAATACAACCAATGAAAGTCATGAGGAAAACATTCTTGAAAAAGATAATGACATCATTGATAGGCAAGGCAATTCAACCATTGATCATTCTCCTAATTGAGATGATGCCATTCTAGAAGAAGCAATCCTTGAATGTCAAGAACATTTTGTTTGTATTTCTTCAAAAAAATCCCCTAATAGGGAAGATATCATGGTGGAAGAAAATGAGAACATTGACAATTGTAATTCCTTAGATGAAGATGATGAAGTGACATTAGACTCCCCTTCACTAAGAAATCATGAAAATAAGGACAATTATCCTAAGGTTATGCACATTAGATAGCCATTGAAATATTTTCTTGAGCCTAAAATTTTCATTTATCCACCCTCTAAAAAACAACAAGTTCAAAACAATCCCATCCTTATCCTTGAACTACCTAGGAACAAAGTTTCACAACAATTGAGTCACAATACCATTACTCATACATATAACACTAGAAACAATACAAAACCAAGTAAAACACATTCAACATCTCTCCCACTGTCTAATCCTATCTTACTTGGTCCTCCTTGATTTCCTTTGCAAAGTGGAAAGGAGTACGATCTTGTCAAAAAAATTAAGAACACTCCTGCTAAGATATCATTATGGGACCTTATTCAAGCATCCCCTCTCTATCACAACATGATTAAAATGGATTTACAAAAAGTTCCTATCCCTTCCAATGTGCAACTAAGTGAAATAGAAGCCATGATTCAAGGAATTAATTTTGACATTATTTTCCACCAAAGTGAGCTTCCTCCTTTGGAAGTGCAAAAACAAAATGGTGCTTTCAAAATAATAGCTTCTTATAATAGAAAAGGGATAAAGTGAACCCTCATTGACAATGGATCCACCCTTAATGTTTGTAGTGTATCCCTTTTGGATAAGCTTGGCATGGATAGATCAAAAATTCAACTTGACTCTTTATCTATTAAGGGATTTGACAATGCTGGAAAATAACTACTCAGTGTGATCACTTTACCTATTACAACAAGAAAGGCCAAATTGGAAACACCGATCTATGTTATGCCTCATGATATTTCATATAATCTCCTTTTAGATAGACCATGGATTCATGCAATGAATGGGGTTCCTTCTACTCTTCATCATACAATGAAGTATGTCTATAACAACAAAGTGTACATGCTCGAAGCTAGCCCCAAACCAAACAATTGTTTGAAAATTGAGAAAGGAAAAGAGAATCCTTTGAAAACATTATCACCAACTACACAAGTTGAAAACATGCACCAAAAAGAATCACATTGAGGAATTCATGAAGCTGTTATAAGATGATTGGGGTTCCTTAGATCTTGAACCAACATTCATGGGAGAATACAAGATCATAAACAAAGATTTAGACAAGGGAAAAGAAAGTGGTAATTTCAACAAAAAATTTGAAAGACCCTTCAAAAGCATCCACCTTAACCACTTTAGAAGAAAAATAAAATTACAAAACATAATTTGATGAACTTAATAATGAGCAACCATCAAATCCAAAAGAGATGAAAAAAATTTATGGAAAAGGTTATGAAATGATGAAACAACTTGGTTATAGTGGAAAAGGATGTGGTTCTAGAGAATAAGATATTCATGTCTCTATAGAGCTTCACACACAAGGAAAGACTAGTGGTCTTGGATATTTCCCCTCAAAAGAAGCAAAAAAGCCTTCAATTAATATTAACACTCTAACAAAAGATTCCCCTAAGCTCAATTTAACATTAGTGCATTTAGAATTGTTAGACACTAGTGGTCTTGATTGTTATCCTTTGCAAGAAATGAAACAAAAAAATAAATATTTGATTAATGTCAATGTCATTACATAGAAGTCTAATAATTTGAATTTTTTAGATTTTACACCTTCCTTTAAAGAAGAGTACAAAATATCACAATCTAAAGAGTCTTGTGTAAGTATGATACCCTGTACTAAGCAAGACATATATTGTCACAAAATAAAGAACCATTTTATGCTTTTGATCAAGAGAGTATTTTTTTGAGACTCCTCCAAGATCTTTGATATCTCTCCCTCCAAGAACAAGAAATAAGTTTTACTACAATAATTAATTTTACACATATCACAAAGTTCATGGTCATTCTACTAATGAATGCAAGGCTTTGAGTAGTAAAATCCAACACATTAAGGAGTTTTGTACTCTTCCCTATGTGGGGGGAACCTAATTCCTCTAATTGATACTGATCTTCACTCTAGCATACCTCTCATTATCCTATTCATCTCATCCTTGTCCTACACTAAGTAGGCACAAGGAGTTAATTAGCCTTGTCCTTGTATGTCACTTGGCATTGTCTCTTTTACCTAATTGATCACCTTTCATGTATATGTAAGAGCAAGCTTTGGATGTGGATTAAATGACTTAAGTTGGATCACATGTGACATACTACCTTTTGTGGGAAACCCCTTTTCATGATGTAGCTTATTGGAAACATATGACTTGGCAGAAGGCTTTCCAAGTTAGCTCTCATGTCTTCTTTATTGTTAGCATTTATCCTTTTCTGCTTTAAAATAATTTCTCATAGCATGGTGTTTAGAAATTTATTTAAAGTGTGGGCATACATTAGTATTATCTTGGAATTATTTTGGCGGGTATGTGCAGGATCATCATGCAAAAAACAAGCCCTTAAATGGCAAAAAATTCAGAAAAATCAAAATTAGGCAACTTGACATAAGAATTTGAATAAGCTATCTATATTATTTCAAAAATATGTAAGAATAGAATCTGTAGAAAATTGAATGTAGTTTCTAAACTACTAGGTTTTTTAAAAAAATCTATTTGGTGAAACTTTGAAATTTCAATGCATGGTACTTAAATTTCAGGGAAAAAGTAAGAAGTAGGTGTTTGTCTAACCACCCTAACCATAATAAAATGATAATATTTTTTATAAAATTTTAGATATAAGTAGAGGACTCATGACCTGATGTGATGCATATTTTTGTAATTTTTTCCAAGTAAATAATTAATTATGATTTTTTTATTACAAAATTTTAAAAAATATAAAAACGTGTATGTCTGACCACCTTAACTTGGTCAAAACTTCATGAAATTCAATTTTTGTTTTTTTAATCCTATAGTATGCAAAGCATAGAATGTGATGCATGTTTTGAATTCAAAATATGTGATGCCTTTTGAAAGCTATAGATGTTTTTCAATCAGCCTATCAATCAAGACTCTAGTCATAATTTGAATAGAAAATGAATAATAATTACTTATTAAATTCAAGGTAAAGCATAATTTATATTAGTGGAAAGATGATAATCTCCTTTAAAAACCCTTTTCGTTTCATCAATTTTGGGTAAAAAAATAGTCGTCAGCCACATACCCATCATATTGCCAATTTTTGGCCCATCATGATCCTGCACATACACTGGCATGATTTCATTTTCATTTTTCCATGTTCCTCGATATGGTTTTCTTACTTCATGAAATGTGTTTTTTTCTTTGTGGTAACATTAGGAGTAATGTTCTTCAAGAGATTGGTCTATCTTAGCATATTACATTCCTCTTAGTGGTGATGTGACACACTGCATTCCCTAAGCTACAAATTTTTTATCCTTTGATTGCTCCTCTCTTGGATACATTAGGAAAAATTTCCCCTAAGATTAAGACCTCACATGAACTAAGAAAAATCCCTTTGAACATCCATCTTTCTTGTTACATGGATCTTTTTACCTTATTAAATTCATGGATGTATGGATTTGATATGGCTTCTTGGGGCTCACCTAGTGAACACCTTGCTTCACTAGCCCTTGTTAGCATTCTTTTTTTTTTGTCCTTATCATAGTCATGGGGGTATGACTTTGATATGGATCTCTTGGGGCTCACGTAGTGGAAAACTAGCTTCACTAGCCCTTGTGAGCATGCATTTTGTTTGCATAGTGGAAAACACATTTCACTTGTAAACCTTTTTTGGAAAAATAGCCTAGATCCAATCTACAACATGTTGGATGGAAAGTCAAAGCTTGATCTATTGCATTTTTCTTTTTCCTTTTTCTTTTTCCTATATTTGATGGTGTATGCTTGCGATCTAGTTATGGCTTCATATATCATTTGCAAGTGTGTTCCTTTTTACCTATGTTGGTTTCTCATAGGATCTTGATCCTAAGGGATTGGAAAACCTCTTGGTTATTTTCATCCTATCTTACTATCATTCATACATTTTAACCCCTCTTGATTGTGTGGTTGGATATTTTAGTGTGAGTTTGAAGCAAGTTCATCCTCTCACTAAAGTGGGGGATAAATGTGGTGTAGAAAAATGCACACCCTTGTATTTTCACACTTGTTTGGGCCCAACTTGCTTTATTTATCCTTATTTATGTATTAATTGGTCCTATTTTTCATGAACATGCCTAATAAATTATATCCTTTTATGGATAATCACGACAAACATCAAAGGATAAATGATAATTTAATGATTTTGGTTGTGTGGCCTTGATTTTTGGACTTGGAATAGGATGCTACCTAGGGCTTCTTTTTCCTCCAAAGGTATTGGGACCCTAATTTTAAAAGTACCTTGAAAGGCACATTTTTTGGAGTATGTTCCTTGAGTTTCAAGCCTTGGGACTAAGATGCCACCTAGGACATCTTAGTCCCCCTCAAGTTATTTTTGAGATTTAATTTCAAATCTTAGCTACATTTTTGCTCCTTTAATTAATAAATTCATATGTTGGCTTGGTGTGGTGTAATTTTGGGATATTAAGCAAGGATAAGTATAAATACAAGGTTCTTTCACTCATTTTCATAAGAAGGAGCAATTCATGAGATCATCCTAGCAAGTTTACAAGTGACACAAGAGCATTCAAGAGAAATTCATCAAGCATTTAGAGCCATCATCAAGATTCAAGCATCATGCCAAATATATTCTTGCAATCATGTGTGTTTTTGAGCTAACATTTGTGATGGATGGTTTTGATTCAAGCAGGCAATTCAAGTCAATATATATCAAACCTTCATTCAATTCAAGATCTACATTCAAGCTAGCCACTTCACACAAGTTTACAAATTTCATAACAAGGGTTTGGTGGGTTGTAGCATAACACTTTTTGATTCACCATTTCCCTCCATTATTTCATTTCATTCCAAGGTTTAATTACCAACAAGGGGTTTGACCAAGGAAAAACCCCATTTACTAACAATCAACAAGTTTTTCTTCCCTTGTGTTTTTGTGTTTGCAAACTTAATTTGGAGATCATTTTAAGTGAAAAGTTGAAAAGTTGCATTTCCAAGTTGTCATCCTCATGGAAAGTCACCTATAGGCTAGATCTGGAAGTTTTAGGACTTAAGATTTGAAAAGAAGTTGTGGACATTGAGCCTCAAGATCATCTTCTGGAATTTCTGAAATTCAGATCAGAACTAAGACAATAGCAAGGATGTCTTAGTCCTCCTAGAGGTACTTTTTAGAGATTCCTTCATATCCAATTATAACATCCAAAGATTTTACATTTTCCCCAAAAAAAAATAGTGGGACGAAGACAAAAATAAGGGTTTCTTAGTCCTCCTGAGCATATTTTGACAACATTTTTGCATTTCTAAAATCCTTATTACATTTCCAGATTTCCCAGGTACATACATCCTAATTTTCTACTATTTAATTTTATCATTTGCACTCATTATTTGGCTTGCATTACTAGTTTTTTTGGGTTGAATGTTAAGTTGTCTTTTCCAAGATTTTGATTGGTGGTGAACCCTTCAAAGCCTAAGGAATCTTTCTAGGTCTCCCTTGTTGATAATTGACTCACATTTGTGTTGATACTCAATCCAATTTAGGATCTTAGGTTTCCTAGAATGATCCATCTCCCTTTAAAGGAAAAATATAGGATTAGAGACCCCTTTCTTGTATTGTGAGTCCCTTTTCCTACAACATTTTTACTAAAATTCTCATATCTTGCATGATTGGTCTATTTTTGAATTTTGATCATCTTTTCCTTTATGTCACCATCTGCACATCTTTTTACTAATAAAAATAAGTAGATGGAGTAGTTGAGCCAATTAAATTTTTCCTCTATATCATTTTGTAGTTGTTTCCACAATTTACATAGCTCACTCCATTGCCTAGCCATTAAAAATTCAAATATTTGAATTTGGGTCATTGATCTATACTCTTTACACCACAACCCAACAACTATCATTTAATCATTCCACCTTTTAAACATGACTTCTTGATTAAGTTCTTTTAAGCCTATGCCACATATCTGCATCACTTCATATTTCCTATTTCTTTTATGCTTCAGGATCAAAAAAAATTTATGCAATGTGAAGGAGCCTTGTGATGTAATAATTGGTAACCATTTGTCACTTTAAGCAAATATCCTCTTCTCGCTCCATCGTTCATATGAAGAGGACCCACCATTCTTATCGTATATCGCTCTTTGCTCAATGTTCCTTAATTCACAATAATAATGTGAATAACCTGAGTGATGCAATCATATATTTACACATGTCATGATTGACACATGTCCACATATCACTCAATCACAGTTTTAAAAATTGATGATGCACCATTCCTTTCATTGCATATCGCTAGTTTACATAACACATGAATAATGTTAAATGTGATGTAAAGGAACTAAACAATGCAAGCATATTCTACCAACTATCATTGTGGATACATGTCACCTCCCTATATTTCCATACGAAGAAGACGAGGGCCACAACATACTCCTAGCGGACTAGCGGGATGTTACCATCTGTCTCTTCTAACGTCACATTCCACTACCATCACATATCACAAATATGACTATGTCTTCTTGATTCACAACTGTGATGTGAATTAGTTGTGTGATGAGTATCAAATATCTTCCTTTTGATTACAACCATTGATCTTGAACCACACATCACTCTTTTGCCTCTATTAGTGCAAACAAAAACCATGATGTGAAGAACTCTAGCAATATGTATCTAATCAACATTCTTAAACCTCCCCTATTATATCTTACCATTTTATATCACTAATTTTATTTGCACAAGAATAATAAAAAATGTGATGCAAAGAGATGATGTGATAGTCATTTGATCATACAATTTTGATCACTATCATTGATCAAGCTAGGGAAAATATTTTAACACCCAACATATAGGAAATAATAAATTCCATGAACATCCTAACAAGTTGGTAAACACTAGGTGAAGGGGCTAGTCACCACAATGACGTCAAAGGATTAAGTGATGACTTAAATGACCTTTCGTAGCCGATAACTATTCAACGAACAAATAGAACATCTCTTAAATGCCATGATTAATATACCTTAGGTTTTAACCTACTAAACCCTAATTTTTATTAGAGAGAAAATATTAATTATTTCTAAGCACATTATTCAATTTCTAACCATGAAAATCACACCATTAGAAAGCTCTCAAAAAACCCACATCAAATTTTCCATCTGTTTCCTCCACAGAACTCTGGAAATGACCTTTGTGATAACATGACAATTTTTAATGACAACATTGCATCTTTTTATCCAACTTTGCAAAAAATCCAAAACATTCTCTTCTCTCCATCATTCTTCACCATTCTTTCTATTATATATCCTCTGACGCTCATGAAATGCAAACCTCCAATGATCTTTGACATCAATGACAACATAATGCTAACAATCTCCCCCTTTTTCATTGATGGAAAAACTTAAATTCTTTGTACCAACTGAAATACTTTGCACCAATTATATCAATATGAATAAACATATATCAACATAAGTCAATGTCATACTCCCCTTTAGAAATATCTCCTCCTTTTACAAAAAAAAAGAGAATTTTGCACAATTTCTCCCCTTGCTCAATTGATTGAGCATTTGAACATTCTCCCCCCCTTTGAAATCAATGGAAAAGGGACTCTTCAAGATAAAATGAATATTTTGAAAGTAATTTGTTCTCTTCCCCTTTGAAAAAATAAAGGAGTGTGGCCATGACATCTACAACCATCAAGTAATTAGAAATTTGTAAAACCAATTATACCTAACTTAACTTCTCTCTTCTCTTCTAGGGATGAATAAAATTTATATAAAGCTCTCCTTGAAGTCATGCTCTATCGCTAAGATCTAGTGATGTGATGTGGGAGAATTACTCCCAAATTATTCCTTAGATATTCAAATTGCTCTTTGGGAAGAGGCTTGGTGAATATGTCTGCCACTTGATCTTTGGTTGGCACATATTTCATGTTGACTTCTTGATCTACTACCTTCTCTCTTAAGAAGTGATACTTGATTGATATGTGCTTGTTCCTAGAGTGCATAACTAGATTCTTTGATATATTTATTGCACTTGAATTTTCAGAAAGAATAGAGATAGTTTCTTTATACTCTACCTTGATATATTTAAGTGTTTGCTTCATCCATCACTTAAGTTCAACATGCCACTACTGCGACATATTCTTTTTTTTTTGTAGAAAGAGTAACTGACTCTTGCTTATTACTCAACCATGAAACAAGTATTTTTCCAAGAAAAAATTCACCATCACAAGTGCTTCTTCTATCATTCATACTTCCAGCCCTCTCAACATTTGTATATGTCGTGAAAGTGAAATATTCACCTTTCGGATACCATAGTCCATAGTCAATAGTACTTTTAATATATATAAATATTATTTTAATTTTTTTGACGTGAGACTCTTTAAGAGGAACTTGAAATCCATCAACCATGCATACCACTTGCATAATATCATGTTGGTGTAAGCTAAACCTCCAAGGTTTGCTTGCACCTAATCAACAAGAAGACATTACTTTGCCTTCACCATGAACCTAACAATCTTCTAGGCTCTGTCCTGACTTGGTTCACCAACTGAACCTTGCTATAACTCTGTTCCAAGAGTTTCCACCTTGTGCTTTAACCTGAGAGGATTCAACACCTTCTTGCACTTGCAATCTTTGTCACTACACCTAGAAGAGTCTAGATGCCAACTTCATCAATTTGTTAGAACTGCCTGTAGGGGAGCTTGAGACATTGATTTCACACTTTCCATATCCAAATGGAACCATCTTGCTTGGTGTTCAACCTTCAATCTACCCGATTTCATGAATTTGCCTTGGACAGGCCTAATTCCCTACTAGCCTTTACTAGTCGGTTTTTGGCTATTTTCTCTTAAACTTATCAAAAGACCTACCAAATAAATACCACTTTCTGATACCCTTTTTAGAGTTTAAAATTATTCACCTAGTTTCAGACCTCTGTCTGCACCGTACAATTGATTCCTACAAACAAGGAAGATTAGGGTTAATAGGCCTAATAGCTAGGGTTTTGGGTGATTCTTGTTGTTTCCTCTCACTATTAGATTGTTCAAGCCTCAACTCTCTTTAACATGTTAAAATATGACCAAAACCTTCATGAAACCGTACAGGTACCATACTGTACTTTCTGCCCCTGCACGAGTTCTCAACTTTTCTTTTCCAAACTCCTAACCGGGTAACTGAAACTCGCCTAGGGTTTGGTGTTATAATTTCTTTCATGGCTCTCAAAGGTTCCTATTACTAGATATTTACAAAGGAATGGCTCCCCTGTCATTTCCATCAACCTCAGGAAAACACCATGGGTAGATTTCATGGGGGAGCCATTTCTTGACTGACTGCTCAAAGCTAAATCTACAAACCCTCTAAATTCTGATCTAAAGATTCAAATGAATAACTCTACTTCACTCAACTTGAATACACAATGGAAAATGAATCAACTCTACCCTGATAACATGAATACAGTGCTAAATCTGATCAATCAATGCCTATGATAACTCTGTTGCAAAACACACAGAGATTTCAGAAAAACCCTTTACAATTCCAAACTATGAACACAACACACTGAATCTAATCTAAACTCTTATTTACAAGATGAACTATACTCCAACTATTCAAAGAACCCAAGAACAGTGAGAAAACTGTGTAAACAAAGCCATTTTAATCACTGTTTCTCCAAGCATGCGGGTAACACATAAATTACTCCAAATATGCTCACTGTCTTCTATTCTTCACAATAAAAATTGATTACAATCCCAAAAACTGACTGTCTACGAGCCATTACATCCATTTAGATGCCATTTCCACATTTCAAGGGGAGTTGGTCGAGCACTTACCCTGTTTTCTAGGGATTCCCATCACTAAATTGCATGCAATTTACACAAATCTTGCCATGCAACTTTACATCCGCATTTTGCAACTTCCATAATGCCATGATTGTGTCATGATCCTCAAACATAGGACCTCTAACACCTTGATCTCGAGCAACTAACATCTCCCTTAATTGTTCCTTGGCATCTTCCAACAAATTAGATGTGGTTATGACCCACTTAATGCATTGTATTCCAACCTAGACTGTCCAAAGCTTAATAAAGAAAAAATTAACAACCTACCAACAATGATTAACTAGGATGACATCTATGCTAATGATTAATTCAACACACCAACACAAGACCTTCTAAGGTCCAACCTAAACACACAAACTTCCTGACTTGGCTAAGGCCAGTACAAGCCAAGAATTGTTCACCACAAATTTGGGAGTTAAGCCAAGGTGCTCCTGCACCATCCTCCCTAAAACAGAAAAATTCAATCCATCCTTGGATTGAGCAGGTTAGGATCAACTCCCAACTTCTTGAACTCTGCCTCCTTGATCCATACTACATCAACTTCAGTTTGTCCTTGTCTTTGGATGAGGTGTTCTTTATATTCTTTGGTCCTGGTTCTCTTGTAAACTCTAGTGTCCAATACCTTATCAGCTTGCTTAACTGTAGTGGAGGGTAGTTTGAGCACTTCTACATCTTGAATGACTTCTTGGATGGTCTGATCCATGTTTGGTGGTGGTCCTCTATAATGGACTAGGTCTGCAACATTGAAAACAGGGGACAATCCACTATCATCTGGTAATTGCACTTTAGCTGCATTGCTTCCATACTTTTCCAATATAGGACAGGGACCTATCCTCTTCATTTGCAACTTATGAGGGACACCCTTCTACAATCTAGCCTTGTTCAAATGCACCATCACTAGGTCACCAACATTAAACTAAACCTCTTTCCTATGCTCATCCACTTTGGTTTTGTGTTTCATGGTATTCTCTGCCAAGGTTTTTCTGACTATCTCATGAATTTCCTACATTGCACAAGTAAAGTCATCTACATAGCCACTTCCCTTGACTCCATCATTCAATTCCCTCAACTCATAAACACCTCTAGGGTGTAGTCCATAAAAAATTTCAAAGGGACTCTTCCCTGTTGACCTATTTACAGTATCATTATAGGCATATTCAGCTTGCCTAATAATCTAATCCCATTGTTGACCATACTCCTTGGTCAAGCATCTCAAGAGGTTTCCAAGTGTCCTATTCACAACTTCGGTCTGACCATCAGTTTGGGGATGGTATGCAGATCCAAAGGACAAATTGGGTGCCCATTCTTTGCCAAAGAGTCTTCCAAAAATGACTCATAAACTTGGTATCTCTGTCTGAGACAATGCTGATTGGTAAGCCATGAATTTTGACTATTTCTTTGAAGAAAAGAGAGGCTATTTGACTGGCATCATTGGTTGTTTTGCAGGGTATAAAGTGAGCCATTTTGCTGAATCTGTCAACAACATAAACACTGTCCATACCTTGCCTTGTCTTAGGTAAACCAACTACAAATTCCATGCTTAAGCATTCCCATGGCCTAGAAGGGATTGGCAGTGGCTGGTATAGGCCTGCATTTGAGGAAGTGCCTTTTTCTTTTTGACACACTACACAACTCTCTACATACTTCCTAATATCTAAGTTCATCTTAGGCCAAAAATAAAACCTTTGAACCAGTTCCTGAGTTTTAGTGATCCCAAAATGACCACTCAATGCACCATTATGCTTCTCTTGTATTAAATTTTCCCTAATAGAGCCTCTAGGAACACAAAGCTGATTTCCTTTAAACAGTAAATCACTTTGCAAGGTATATTTAGCATATTTTCTATGGAAATGTTTCTTATACTCAAGACATACCTTATAAATTTCTGCAAAGTCTTCATCATCTGCATATAGATCTTTGAAGTGATCTATTCCCATGCTTTTCAACTGAATTTCTTGAATGGTGAGAACTCTTCTGCTCAATGCATCAGCAACTTTGTTGAGAGCTCCTTTCTTGTGCTTGATATTGAAGGTGTAAGCTTGCAAGTACTCCACCCATTTCATGTGCCTGTGACTCAACTTCTCTTGTGAATTCAGAAAACTGAGTGCTTGATTGTCTGAGTACACAATGAATTCTTTGGGAAGCAAGTAGTGCCTCCACTTAGTGCTTGGACCAATGCATACATTTCAAGGTCATAAGAAGAGTACTTCTTCTTGGCTTCACTTAGCTTCTTTGAATGAAAAGCCACCGGTCTGCCCTCTTGACTGAGAATTGCTCCAATAGCTACATTGCTTGCATCACATTCAATGGTGAATAGCTTCTCAAAGCTTGGCAACACCAAAATAGGTTGGGTAGCTATCTTTTCCTTCAGCAACTCAAAACTCTTGTTAGCTTGCTCATTCCACACAAACTTAGTTTTCATTCCTCCTTTAATGGTGTCCAACATAGGAGCACAAATAGCACTAAACTGCCTTATGAATTTCCTATAATACTGAGCAAGACCATGGAAGCTTCTTACCTCTATTGTTGTCTTTGGAGTAGGCCAATTGAGAATGGCTTCTACCTTGCTGCTATACATCTTCAAGTTGCCATGTGATAGCACAAATCCAAGGTACACCAACTCTGTTTTGATGAACTCACACTTTTCCAGATTGATCATCAGTTTCTCCTCCTGCAGCTTCTTGAAAATCAACTCAATATGTTTGAGGTTCTCTTCTCTTGTTCTGCTATAGATTAGTATATCATCAAGATACACTACTACGAACTTACCAATGTAGTCTTTGAGGATTTCATTCATGAGTCTCATGAATGTGGAGGGGGCATTAGATAATCCAAATGGCATAACTAGCCACTCATAGAGACCCTCATTGGTTTTGAAGGCTGTTTTCCACTCATCACCCTCATGTATCCTAATTTGATGATAGCCACTCTTTAAATCTATCTTGGTATAGTACCTAGCTTCACCTAGACAATCCACGAGATCTTCAATTCTAGGGATGGGAAACCTATACCTGATGGTTATCTTGTTTATTGCCTTGGAATCATTACAGAGCCTCCATTCTCCTCCTTTCTTAGGTGCTAAGACAGTGGGTACTGCACATGGATTAATGATTTTCCTAATGAGACCTTGGTCAAGTAGTTCTTGAATCTGCCTAGCTATTTCCTCATTTTGCTGAGGTGTCATCTTGTAGGTTGCTTTGTTTGGAAGGGTAGCTCCTGGTATCAAGTCTATCCTATGACTTATGACTCTTTTGGGAGGTAAAGTTGCTGGTTGACCACTACTTACAATACTTTCATAGATCTGCAACAAGTCTTGTATCTCCTTGGGTAACTCTTGCTTTTCAGCTGCCTTCTCTTTGTTTTCCTCTCTTGGATTTATCATCACTACATAACGAACTCCTTCTCCTTCTTCCAAAGCTTTTAAGAACTCTTTTTCACTCACCATTAGCAGCTTAGAACCTACTGTCTGCACCTCTGTATCTTCTAGCAAAGACTGAATTTTGTAGGTCACCTTATCTTTCTTAAAGGTATAGGAGTTCCTTGCTCCATCATGCATAGCTTGGCGGTCAAATTACCATGGTCTACCTAGGAGCAAGTGGCATGCATCCATAGGTAACACATCACACAAAACTTTGTCTTTGTACTTTCCAATTGAGAACTCCACCCATGCTTGTTCATTCACCAAGACATGCTGACCCTTATTGAGCCATGTGACCTTGTAAGGATTATTGTGAGGTATCCTTGTCAATTTCAGTTTGCTGACTGCCTCCTCTGACACAATATTTTCAGTTGAACCTGAGTCTATTATGACCCTACACACTTTCCCCATCATCTTGCATTTTATCCTAAACAAGGACCTTCTTTGGCTTGGCTCTTCTTTCACTGGTTCCTTGACCAAAGTCCTTCTCATCATGAGATTCTCACCTTCCTCTGAATTCAAAGGCACCTCAGGTTGTTTATTTGCTGCAACTGTCTCATCTTGAATCAGATTGGTTCTCTTATCTCCTCCATGAGAAGTGCTACCTTTCTCAGGACATCTATAGGCTAGGTGTCCCAATTGGTTGCAATGATAACATTTCATGTTGGTGAAGTAGCTGCCTCTTCCTTGTCCACCACTTCTTCCTCTGGAGCTGAAACCTATTCCTCTACCACCTCTACTAGAACCTCCTTCTTGCTGTTCAGAAAATCTGACTTCTCCTTGGGCTCTTAATTCTGAGCTCTTTCCACTGTAACTTCCTCTTTGTCCTCTACTGTCTTTCCCTTTACCTCTGCCTTTGGGGTTTTGTTCCTGCTTCTTTTTGCCTTTCTCCTCTATCTTCAAAGCCATTTGATAGCATTGGCAGACTGATTTGAAGTTTACCAAACTCATGTCTTCTTGAATGGACCATTTGAGTCCATTTAGATACCTTGCTAACCTGATGTTTTCATCTTCAACCACCTTTGATCTAAGGCACAATTTTTGAAACTCCTCTGTATATGTTTGAACATCCATGTATTTTTGCCTCAGATTATGTCTTCTTCTATGCAACTGAACTTCATAATCATCAGGAAGGTAGGTCCGCCTTATCTTAGTTACCATCCCTCTCCATGAAACTATAGGACCTTTGCCTTCTTTCTCTCTTTCAGATTGTACAAACTTCCACCATGTGAGAGCTCCTCCTCTCAACCTTGACTTGGCCACCTTTACCTTTTGGGCCTCTGTTATGCCATCACATTCAAAGTGATTTTCAATGCTCTCAATCCATTCCACAATTGAATCAGGGTCCATTTGTCCACTAAAAAATGGCACACAATCCAATGCTTTACCACTCAAGGCCTGCAATGCCTTCAAGAATGGTTCCTCTGCAAGAACAGGATCAGGCTTTGGAGCTTCCTCCTCCAAATCCTCTTCTTTTTCCTTGGCTTACTACTCTTCCTTCTGCTTTATCTTGTCCTTCACAGTATCTGCTGTCTCATGGACTTCATCCAAGAGTTTCTCCATTTGAGATATCCTTTCTATGAGCAACCAGTTGTCTTCCTCTTGCTCTTCTACCTTTTTAGCTAGCTCTGCATTTGTCACCATGGTTTCTTCCTCTGGTGTATTCTCTCTTGCTGACTCAGTGGATTGGCTCATTAATCACAAGCCTTGAATCTAACTCTAAGCTCCGATACCAATATGGTGTAAGCTAAACCTCCAAGGTTTGCTTGCACCTAATCAACAAGAAGACATTACTCTGCCTTCACCATGAACCTAACAATCTTCTAGGCTCTGTCCTAACTTGTTTCACCAACTAAACCTTGCTATAACTCTGTTCCAAGAGTTTCCACCTTGTGCTTTAACCTGAGAGGATTCAACACCTTCTTGCACTTGCAATCTTTGTCACTACACCTAGAAGAGTCTAGATGCCAACTTCATCAATTTGTTAGAACTGCCTGCAGGGGAGCTTGAGACATTGATTTCACACTTTCCATATCCAAATGGAACCATCTTTCTTGGTGTTCAACCTTCAATCTACCCGATTTCATGAATTTTCCTTGGACATGCCTAATTCCTTACTAGCCTTTATCAGTCGGTTTTTGGCTATTTGCTCTTAAACTTATCAAAAGACGTAGCAAATAAATACCACTTTTTGATACCCTTTTTAGAGTTTTAAATCCTTCACCTAGTTTCAGACCTCCGTCTGCACCGTATAATTGATTCCTACAAACAAGGAAGATTAGGGTTAATAGGCCTAATAGCTAGGGTTTTGGGTGATTCTTGTTGTTTCCTCTCACTATTAGATTGTTCAAGCCTCAGCTCTCTTTAACATGTCAAAATATGACCAAAACCTTCATGAAACTATACAGGTACCGTACTGTACTTTCTGCCCCTGCCCGAGTTCTCAACTTTTCTTTTCCAAACTCCTAACCGGGTAACTAAAACTCGCCTAGGGTTTGGTGTTATAATTTCTTGCTTGGCTCTCAAAGTTTCGTATTACTAGATATTTACAAAGGCATGGATCTCCTATCATTTCCATCAACCTCAGGAAAACTCCATGGGCAGATTTCATGGGGGAGCCATTTCTTGACTGACTGCTCAAAGCTAAATCTACAAACCCTCTAAATTCTGATCTAAAGATTCAAATGAATAACTCTACTTCACTCAACTTGAATACACAATGGAAAATGAATCAACTCTACCCTGATAACATGAATATAGTGCTAAATCTAATCAATCAATGCCTATGATAACTTTGTTGCAAAACACACAGAGATTTCAGAAAAACCCTTTACAATTCCAAACTATGAACACAACACACTAAATCTAATCTAAACTCTTATCTACAAGATGAACTGTACTCCAACTATTCAAAGAACCCAAGAATAGTGAGAAAACAGTGTAAACAAAGCCATTTTAATCACTGTTTCTCCAAGCATGCGGGTAACACACATAAATTACTCCAAATCTGCTCACTGTCTTCTATTCTTCACAACAAAAATTGATTACAATCCCAAAAAATGACTGTCTACGAGCCATTACATCCATTTAGATGCCATTTCCATAGTTCAAGGGGAGTTGGTTGAGCACTTACCCTGTTTTCTAGGGATTCCCATCACTAAATTGCATGCAATTTACACAAATCTTGCCATGCAACTTTACATCCGCATTTTGCAACTTCCATAATGCCATGATTGTGTCATGATCCTCAAACATAGGACCTCTAACACCTTGATCTCGAGCAACTAACATCTCCCTTAACCATTCCTTGGCATCTTCCAACAAATTAGATGTGGTTATGACCCACTTAATGCATTGTATTCCAACCTAGACTATCCAAAGCTCAATAAAGCAAAATTTAACAACCTACCAACAATGATTAACTAGGATGACATCTATGCTAATGATTAATTCAACACACCCACACAAGACCTTCTAAGGTCCAACCTAAACACACAAACATCCTGACTTGGCTAAGGTCAGTACAAGCCAAAAATTGTTCACCACAAATTTGGGAGTTAAGCCAAGGTGCTC
Organism: Sequoia sempervirens; assembly: GCA_007258455.2. Lineage (NCBI taxonomy): Eukaryota > Viridiplantae > Streptophyta > Pinopsida > Cupressales > Cupressaceae > Sequoia > Sequoia sempervirens. The sequence continues at coordinate 31,039 of VDFB02090801.1, forward strand.
ATGAACCACATGTCTTGATGTTGTTAGGTACATCAAGCCACCTATCATATATCTAGACATTGTCTAATTTGCATATGGGGATTTGTATGTGTTACTCAACTTGCATCCAATTATCATGGGGGTACTAACTGGTCTTCTATCTTCCATTCCTAACTTTTTGAGAATTTCCTTACTATACTTAGGTTGAGATATGAATATCCCATCATCTTTTTGTGCTATTTAAAAAATAAGGAAGAAAGAACCTAGCATTGACATTTTACATTCATTTTGCATTCAAATAGCAAATCCTTTACACATTTTGTCATTACTACCACAAAAAATAAAGTCATCCACATACACAACAATAACAATCATATGGTCACCTTTAAATTTGAAGTACAGGTTACTATCTGCACATCCTTTCTTGAATCCTTATTTTAGCAAGTTCTTGTCTAGTCTTGAATACCAAGCTCTAGCTACTTGTTTTAGACCATTCAATGATTTATTTAGTCTACAAACATAATCATCTTCTTATGATAGCTGAAAACCTTTTGGATATTCTATATATACTTCTTCTTCAAGGTTTCCATTTAGGAAAGTAGACTTCACATCTACTTGATAGACTTTGAATCCTTTATAAATAGAGAATGCTAGAAACATTCTTACAACCTCTAATCTAGCAATCTGAGCAATTGTTTCCTCAAAGTATATACCTTCCACTTGTGCATATCATCTGCATACCAATATTTTCATATTCCTTACAATGACTCCATCTCAATTGAGATTGCTTCTAAAGACTCATTTTGTACCTATCGCATCAAGGGGGTCTTGGAGCTAGTTCCCAAGTTTTTTTCTTCTCAATTTGGCTTGGTTATTCTTCCATGGATTTTATCTAGCTCTCATACTTGTTGGATTCAACATAACTCTTACATTCAATCTGAGACAAGATGGAAAAATTTACTTGTTCTTTGTTATTTGCAACTCTTTTCCTAGTCTGAACACCTTCATATTTATTTCCAATTATTTGATGATCTACAGGATGTTCCTTTTGAGCATATCTTGCAGGTGCCTTTTTCATTTTATTCTTTAGGTTTTGGTTTAATTTTATGGTTATTTTTTTTAGAATTAACATGTTTCAAATCTTCATCAACCTTAACATTGATACTTTCTAAAATTTTGTGCAACCTTTTGTTATTACATTTGTAATATTTTATTTGGGTGGAATATACAAGAAATATCCCTTTATCACATCTAGAATCAAATATTCCCAAATTATTTTCTTCTCTCTCGATGTAGCACTTTCTACTAAACACTTTGAAATACTTAGAAGATGCAAGTTTTCCATACCATAGTACATAAGGGGTCTTGTCATTGTTTAACCTTAGTTGAACTCTATTCCAAGTATAAAATGTTGTATGTACTACTTCCCTTTAATAAACATCATATATTATTTGGCCTCATTTATTATTGTTCTAGCCATCTAATTGACTATTTTATTCTTCCTTTCAACCACTCCATTCTATTGTGGATTCCTTGATGTAGAATATTTCCTTTTGATTCCATGCTTCTCACAATATTCTATGAATTCACTTGATGTTAATTATCCAACTCTATTAGATCTTATGAATTGGATCCTTCTACCAATATCCTTCTCAACCATATCCCTAAAGATCTTAAATCTTTCAAATGCTTGTGACTTTTTCTTCAAAAAGGTTACCCATGTCATTCTTGTGTAATCATGAATCAACAACATGAAGTAACTTTCACCTTTCAACCCTTTTGACTTTGTGGGACCACACATATTAGTTTGAACCATTTCCAAGGCCTTTGTAGTTGAATATTCTTTTGTATGAAAATTGACCCTTGTTTGCTTGCCTATTTAGCATTCTTTGCAAATGGTGTTTGTATGCTTGGTAATCTTAGGAATATGTATCGCAAGTCCTCTTGAACATACTTTTACTAAATTATCAAAATTTATATGACCCATTTTCTTATGCCACATCCAACTCTCATTTACCTTACCTATCATGTACTTTTCTCCATTCACTTCACTAAGATTGTAGATGTTACTTTCAGTCTATATTCCCTTAGCAACAACTCTTCCTAATTTTCTAATTTTGCTTACTTCAGTCTTGAATGTGACTTTGTATCCATTGTCACACATTTTCCTAACACTCAACTAGTTATGGTTCAATCCTTCAACATAGAGAACATCACTTGTAGGAAAATGTCCATCAATTCTCAAATTTCCCTTACCATGGATTCTTCCAGCAGTGTTATCACTCAAACTAATTGAACCTTCCTTATAGCTATTTAGCTTGATGAACTTTCTCTTATATCCAATCATGTGTTTAGAGAAGCTACTATCTATAACCCAATAATTTTTCTTTTTGGCATGAAATGTTGTTTGTGCAATCATTAATTATGTGAGATTCCGCTCTTTTCCTTCCACACCTTCTTGGGTTTATTTTCTTCTGTATCTTCCTTCTTTTCTAAAGTTTTGTGAACCTTTTTTCACACTAAGAGACATGCTTTTATTTTTATTTTACATTTTTGGTCTTACAAAGTTTTTTCTACAATTCTTAGCTATGTGACCAAAGTTATCACAACTATAGAAAATTACATTCATATCCAATAAAGGATCACATTTATTTCTACTCACAATTTTTTTTTCCATTGTGGAAAAATTCTATGTTCACTTTCCCTATGGCCAAACTAATTACAATTATAACAATAACCATAGAAAAATGAGAAGTAATTAGTCATAACATTTCCTTGTATAGGATGAGGAGGTATTCTCTGCTTTGACTTCTTCAAATCTCTCGCCTTGGTGAAACCATCTGGTCCAACACCTTTTGAGTTATAGTTCATCATGTTATCAGGGACTAATTGTTTATTCTTATCTATTGTAGCCTTCTTAGAATCTTCATTGTAGAATTTATCATTCTTTGTTTTAGATTTCACTTCTGCTTTGAAATTTTCATATAGATCAGCAGATGCAATCTTGGTTGGAATTTTACCTTTTTTGAAATCAATACCATACAATTATTTAGGATCTGATGGCTTTTGTGAGTTGATTAACTCATCAACCAAGTTTTTGAGCCACCTTTAACCTCCAGACATCTTAGAATCTATTTAATATATTTTTTTTTTCTAATTCTTTCCTCAAATCAACTATTTCTACTTCTAGCTTAAAGCATTCCTCAAACTTAGACTATAGTTCAGTTTTAACTACATCTTCTACACTTTCAGCTTGTTTCACTTGTGTCTTCAAGCTCACCACAATTTGGTTAGATACTTCAAGAATTTCTTTTAGCTTTTCAACCATTTTTTGTGCAATTTTTTTATTGTTTTTTTTCTCCTTCCTCAAACTATCAATCCTTCTAAAACACAAATGAGTTCATCTTCAAGGTCAACATCTCCTTCTTCTTCATCAAAACCTTCAACTTCTCTATTTTCTTGATTAGCCATGAAAAAAAATTCATTTCGTTCAACTATGAATGCATAGTCATTCTCATCATCTGAGCTATCACTAACATGATCAGATGAATCACTTTCTTCTGGAGTATACAAAGTCTTCTTTTCCTTAGAAAAATCTTCTTTTTAGGGAAGTGGGTTTTCTTATTTTTACTATCCACTTCTTGTTCATAGTGATCCAAGTTCTTATTGTGAGGGAATTTAGTAACAAAGTGTCCTACTTTACCATAGTCAAAGCACTTAAAAGGTAAATTACCTCTATATTTTCCAAAAATCCTGCTTAATATTTTGATGAAGTTGGCTTCTTCTTCATTAGTCTCTTCATGTTTAGATGCAGAAGCTTCACCCTTCTCCTATTTGGATTCTTTGAACACAACTTCTCTCTTGGACATTTCTGCATCTCCCATTCTCATCTCATATGCAATAAAAATTCCATGCAACTCACCAACAATGGTTTTATTCAAGTCCTAGCTTCTTCAATTGGAAAAATCTTAGAATCATACCTGAATGGAAGGGATCTTAAGACCTTGACAATGACTGGATCTTTCATCTCTTATCCAAGGCCTCTAATTGAATTAACAATTTCATCTACTCTAAGGAGGTAGTCTACAATTTTTTCTTCATCACTCATCCTGAGATGTTTAAAATTTCCTTTGAATGTTTGTAGCTTTGTGTGCTTTATCATATTATCACCTTCATATATGTCCTTTAACTTATCCAAAATTTCATGTGCAATTTGATAGTACATAGCCTTGACAAAATCAAAATTTGACAACCCACAAAGAATAACAATTTTTTAGCTTTAGCATTGTTCTCATATTCTTTATTTCCAACTTGATTAGTAGGAAGTGTAGTAGGAATTGTATAACAATTTACAACAAATATTCATGCAGTAACCCCTAAATGATAAATATGTTTGCATTCTAATGCTCCAAAAAGCATAGTTTGAGCCATCAAAGAGAGGTTCTCTATTTAAGGATGAACCTTCTTGACTCGCCATTTGTGTTCATTGTTCAAGATCTACCTGAGCTGATTAAGCTACTCCAAGAGAACTAGTGAGCTCTGATACCAATTGTTGGAACACAACTATCTATTAAGAGGGGGGTGAATCAATAGATAAATAAAATTTAATTTTTAGCACCTCTTAAAGTAGATAAAATGAACATGAAAGATCACCCATACACCCAAATGCACATAACACTAGATATACATGGAAAACCCAGAGTGGGAGAAACATGGTGAGAATAGCTCCTTGAGTCTACTGTTAAAATATAGATTGATAATAAAACCTCACTAGTAAAAATTTTTAAGGGCACCAACCCTAAGGAGACACCAATCCACTGATTTAGGAGCACCAACTCCAAGGAAGCACCCACTTCACAACTGAGCACCAACTTAGATTTATAATAAAAATATTACTATAGACAGTTAAATTTATCCTCACAGTCAACCTATTATTCTTCTAATACTTAAATGGATATCATTATCTATTTAATTAATTCATTTAAATAATAATTTATTCTATTTATTCACTTAAATCATTAAAATAAATTATAATCATTTATCCATTTGCATAATCAATTATCCATTTAATACATAATCTATTCACATAATCATTAAAATATCCATATATCAAATTTACATAAATCTTTATCCATTGCATATTTCATTAAATCATTTGCATTTTCATATATAAATTTATTTAATTAAATCATTAATCTAATTTGCAAATCCACTTTAATTCTAAATTCCTAAACCTCCATCATATCATAAACCCTCTCATTTACTTCTTTCATTCCCATCAATTACACTTAAACAATATGGGATAAATATCTATTTCTCCATCTCGCTCTTTTAATCCCACATTTCTCCCATAATCTAGATCTATCCCATCAGGACATCTATATAAGCCCTCTCTCTTCTCACCATTAGGTATATTCAATTTCAATCACAAAAATTTACATTTGTTGATCATAGCTTCTTGATATATTTGTGCTTATAAAAATTAGAGAGAATCAAATGTGTAATGCAAGATCTTGATGATAGGAAGCAATTGAGTTATTTTTATTTTTAATGCTTACTTTTTTGTTTTTGTAGTTTAATATTACATTTATGCATTTTTTATTCATTTAGGAGAGACTTCATTGAAGTGATGTTGAAAATATTTTGATTCTAGTTTATTAGATTCATTTACTTTTCTCATTTCTTAGAAGCAATATAATGGTGAAAATGAATCAAATAAATCTAACTCAATGTTGAAAACCTATTTTGAAACTTCTCATACTTTACTACTATCCTCCCAACAATTCATTCTTCTACTCTACTTTATTCTTCTACCCTCTTTGCGATGTATCACACCTTTACACACACTGAAATGTAGACCCTAGGTATTTTTTTGTATTTTTTCTAGGTCAATCTCTCTTTTGCATTACTTTCATTCTCAACCCTTAGATAATTTTCTTCTTGTCTTACTTCTCATACCTTCACCAACAAGCAATCTCTCCTCGAGCTAGGCACACCTATACTTATTCACTACATTTGCTAATTTTAGTTATTATCAACCCATAGATCAAATAGACATTGAATGCAATATCTTGCATGATTGGTCTATTTTTGAGTTTTGATAATCTTTTCATTTGTGTCATCATCTACACATCCTATCGATAATAAAAATAAGTAGATAGAGTAGTTGAGACAATTAAATTTATCCTTTTCCTCAATTTGTAGTTGTTTCTACCATTTACACAATTCACTCTAACACCTAGCCATTACAAATTAAAATCTTTGAATTTAGGCCATTGATATGTACTCTTTACACCAGAATCCAACGACTATCATTTACTCATTCCACCTTTAAAATATGATCGTTTTATTAAGTTCTTTCAAATTTACATCGTATATCTCCATCACTTCATATTCCCTATCACTTTTATGCTTTGGGATCAAAAAAAATTTCTCCAATGTGAAGGAGCCTTGTGATGCAATAATTGATCACCATCTATCACTTTGGATAGGTGTCCTCTTATCACTCCATCGCTCATATGAAGAGGACCCACCATTCTCATCACATATTCACTCTTTGATCAAGGTTGTGTAATTCAAAATAGTGATGCAAATAATAGAAAAGATACAATCATATATCATCACCTGTCATGACTAACATAGGTCCTCATATCACTCCATCATAGTTTTAAAAATTGAGGACCCACCATTCCTTTAATTTCATATCGCTAGTTTATATAGAGTATGTAGAATGTTAAACACAACACAAATCACACTAACGTCACATTCCATTGCCATTGCATATCACAAATATGACAATGTCTTCTTGATTCACAATTGTCTTGTGAATCAATTTTTTGATGATTGTCAGATCTCTTCCATTTGATTACAACTGTTGATCTTGAATATCACACATTGCTCTTTTTCCTCTATTAGTGTAAACATAAACCATGATGTGAAGAACTCTAGTGATCAACATTCTTAAACCTCCCTCATTAGATCTTACCATTGCGTATCACTAATTTTCTTTGCACATGAATAATAGAAAATATGATGTGAAGAGATGATGTAATAAACATTTGATCATACAAGCTTGATCATTTTCGTCAATCAAGATAGGGAAAATATTTTAACACGAAACTTAGGAAATAATAAAGTCCATGAACATCCCACCAAGCTAGTAAACACTAGATGAAACAGTTGGTCACCACAAAGATTCCAAAGGCTTAAGTGATGACTTAAGCTACCTTCCACATTTGGTAGCTAGCCAACAAACAAATAAAACATCTATTAAACACCATGACTGATATACCATAGGGTTTTATCTACTAAAACCTAATTTTGATCAAAGAGAAAATATTAATTAGTCTTGAGAACATTATTAAACTTTTGACCATGCAAATCACACCATTGGAAAGCTCCCAAAAAACCCACATCAAATCTACCATCAGTTTCCTCCATAGACCTTTGAAAATGACCTTTGTGATAACATGACAACTTTTCATGACAACATTACATCTAGTTGGTATGATTTTTCCATAGTCCATGAAGTATTAGAGAAAGATTTTAGATTCAAATGCATATGTTTTTAGATCAATTTTTTAGATCACACTCAATGATCAGTCTTTTTATGCACATGCTTTTCTCTACATCATTCTTCACCATTCGTTCCTTGAAATATCCCCTGACATTCATGACATTCAAACCTTCAATGATCTCCCTTTTGACATCAATCCAATTTCATTTTAACATTAATGACAACATAATGCAAACACCAATGTCCAAATTATAGTTAAAGTGACTTCAAAAATTAATTTAAAAATAAGGGTATGTGCAGAATCATCATGGAAAAAATAGGCCCTTAAGTGGCAAAAAATTTAGAAAAATCAGAGTTAGACAACTTGACATAAAAATTTGAACAAGTTATCTATATTATTTCAAAAATATCTAAAAATAAAATCTATAGAAAATTGAATGTAGCTTCTAAAGTACTAGGTTTTTAAAAAATAAAAATCTATTTGGTGAAAATTTGAAATGTGAAGTATTACTTAAATTTCAGGAAAAAATAAAGTAGGTGTCTATCTAACCACCATAACCACAATAAAATGATAATATTTTTTATAATATTTTACATATAAGTAGAGGACTTATGTCCCGATGTGAAGCATATTTTTTTCTAATTTTTTTCCAAGTAAATAATTAATTATGAATTTTTTATTACAACTTTTAAAAAATATAAAAAATTGTATATCTGACAACATTAACTTGGTCAAAACTTTATGAAATTCAATTTTACTTATTTTAATCCTATAGTATGTGAAGCATAGAATGTGACACATATTTCAAATTCAAAAAATGTGATATGTTTGAAAGCTATAGATATTTTTTAATCATCCTATCAATCAAGACTTTAGTCATAATTCAAATAGAAAATAAATAACAATTATTTGTTAAAGTAAAATTAAAGCATAATTTATATTGGTGGAAAACTAAGAATCTCCTTTAAAAACCTTTTTCGTTTCATCAATTTGGGTTAAAAAAAATTGTGAGCCACATACCCTACACATACCCATCATATTACCACTTTTTGGCCCATTATGATCATGCATATACCCATACTGTAACAAAAAATTATGAAAAAGACCCATACACTATATATTAACGCTAAGAATCTATATTTGAAAAGTTAGAATTATATCTTTTCTAGAAAAAAGTTTTGTTGGATGACATAAAGGTTACTTTTTCAAAGTTTACTATTTAAAACTAGTTATTAGAGGAGATGTTTAAAGATTCACAATTTTTTTTTGAAAAACTAAAATATATATTTAGAATCTATACATACATTGCCACAAATCACTAGTCTGCATCATCTTCAAATTCTTAATGTTTTAACTGCTATAGGTCTAAAAGGTTGTAACACCCCACTAAGGGACCTAGTGGACTAACACAACAGACCTTCAACATCATGCCAATAATTTTTTTTTTTTGAAACTAAAGTGACAAAACTAATGCAACTCATCAAATTAACATGGATAGAAACATTACATTAACATCATGTCATAACCACATTATGACTTAAAAGTAACATTAATCATAGCCCACTTACACACCTATCCACCATGGTCCCCTAACGTCTCTACTACAATACATATACACTATCTAAACCTATAAAAATAAATTTGATACTCTAAGGACACATCCAGTCAATTCTTTGAATGTAAATTAAATCTCATACATCAAATTACATATGATAACATAACTTAATTATAATCAAACTTCATCTAACATTATGCCAATACGAACCTAATCCTAATCAATGCTATGAAGAAGGTATATATAGATGTATCACATCCACTACTAACTTAAACTTATATGCATTATACATACAACATTCCTATGTTAACCTTTCCATTACATAATAAAAAACTATATCTATATATATATATGTGTATATATATATATGTATATATATATATGTATGTATATATATGTATGCATATATATATGTATGTATATATATATGATTACATCAACTTATTTACATTTCCTTTACAAGAATGCTACAATGTACAAAATTAGTTCATCTAAGAGGTACATATATATAAGATACATATTACACAAATTTTTCTTAGAAATATCATCTAATCATGAAATCAACTCTAGAATGAAGTGGAAGGAAAAATTCCATGTTGCACTCAAACTGTACCATCTAAACCCCAATGGATAGTTGAAAAATACCACCCTACAACATGGAACCCTAAAGACCACTCCCTCCATGCTAGGAGACAATACTAGGCCCCACACACAAGTAAACAATAGAAACAACAAGTGGCTGACACTAAACATCCAACGGAGTCTGCCTAAAATAAGAATCAACCAAAAATCACAAAGAATTTCACAAAGACTTCTAGATACTTTAAAAGGCCCAACACATAATACAAATAGATAGAAAACCCAAAATTTGATCACAATACCACAACACATACAATGAAGCATATTACATCATTTTCACAATCTTATAACATGATAGCCAACTTCAATTTAGTAGTTCATAATTAGGACCAACAATACATAAACTTGGTACAATTGATCCTTACACAAAACAAAAGACCCAACACAAAATTTCACAAATAGGAAGGGATTATCAAAATAAATATAGTAATACATTCAAGTAAAAATAATACAACATAATATAGATCAAAGGATAGATATATTTCCTCCTATACAACTTCAGAACTAAACTATTTTTTTCCTTTTGATAGCAGTAAATCTGCCATCCATAAAATAGCCATAAAACACTCAAATCAACTCGAAATCCAAATCTATCAAAGACCCATTTTATATTTTTCCCTCACTACTCAACAACATGGAAAAATTAACCATAAATTACTCAAAAATTCAAAAAATGCAAAATAAATGACGACTCCCATAAAAACCCTCTTTTCAACATACCCAATTACAACCAAATGATAAAATGAGAAAACCCAACAACCAAATTTTTTCCAAAATATCAAACATTAAATATTTAATTAATTTAACTCCTTTCAAATGCCTATAAATCTGAAATCCTAGTCTTCCATTGGTTGGTTACAGTTATAGGCAGAAACAAGAGTATTTGCAACCATGGAGGAGCAACTTGATAGCATCCCTTGTTTCAACCATATCTCAATAACTAAAATTAGGTTTTTGGAATTTTTGGAAAGAGTTTAAAAAAAATGAAATGAAGAAACCCTTTACATATCTCACCAACCCAGGTCATAAAAGAAATTTATGAGTGACACAATCAGACCATTTTACTGCTAGAGAACATAAGGCAATAAACATGTATTGATTTTTATTTCAGAATAAATAAATGTTTTATTCACATAGAATAAAATAATCCAACATTTATTTTCAAAAATTAGAGAGAGAGAAACCAATCAAATTATTTGTACATTAAAAAAAAAAATTTAAACAAAAAATCCTAAAATCCAACTTGGATCCAACGCTTGGCACGGATGGGATTTCGATGTCGAAATCCAAAAATTTCAACTTTTGACTCCCCAATCTAGAATTCTTCCAAAACCACAATTCCTCAGCAAAATCTATTCCCCTCAAATCATAATTAAATTCTAAATCACTCTCCTCCAATTTTGATTCAAAACCACTCCAAATTTCCCAAAAATTTCAAAAGAATTACTTCAAAACCATGTAAAATCTCTTATTCTCAACCCCCAAAAATCCCTTCAAAATCCTCTAAATTTCATGCACAAAAAAGTGAAAGTCTCATTTTCCAAATTTTCTTATAAATACAACTAATTAAATTAAAAAAGAAAAGAAAAGAAAGTAACTTTGTTTCTTTTTCCTTAAAAAACTCTTCTTTTCCAAAATAAAACAAGGAAATAAAATCTTCTAATAAAATAAAATACTAAAATATTAAATTAAAGCACCTATCCTCATCCCACTAATAAAACAATTAAAATAAAATAAATAATCAAATTAACTTGCATAATTAACTCATTTGTCTAGGGTTTCCCAACAAATAAATTCAAAATATCATAAAAGATAAAAAAACCTCTTTAAAAATATCCACTCTACCAAAATAGTAAATCAAAACACGAATATAATATATGCTTACATATTAATATTTAAATATTTACTAATAAACATATTAATGTTTAATAAATGAAATTAGAATACGTTAATATTTATACTCCTATTTTAATATAATCATAATAATATTAATAACCAATATTCACTCATAGCAAAGAATAACCATAACAATATATATACATATATATAATAACATTAAATCACACCTCAATGCATTAATAACAATTATAACAACTAACATGATTGAACCAATATCTAACTTCACTCAAATAATCCACAACCCAAGGCTAGGCATAAACCACAAAATAAATTCTCACATAAAAAAAAATTCACATCAAAAGATAAATAATAAGAATGATCACAACAGTGACTAACCTGACTTACCAAAGAACTTAGTACCATTTGAACTAAATTCATACTCAAAGCTAGACATTGGAATCACACAATCACATAACCCAACAAAAACATTCACACACCTGCAACACTCCAACTATAAGGTAAAGGAGATCGGGCATTGTCCCTTGACAACCCGAAAAGGTGGTCACACGTTGAATCAATTGGTAGGGACAATGGCTAGGGTTAGGATATAACTTGGGCCTAGATGTTATCTTCTCAACCACCATTGGGATTAGAGGCACTCTTAGACCTATTAATTTAGGTAGAGATGTAGCCTAGTACCTGTTCACTCAAACATACAAATTAGAGCACATGTGCATAATAGCAGAAGCACTAGGAAATAAACTCTAGCAATCATATCCCATTCTTGTATGTCCCCCATACATCTAATGGTATGATGTTTCCCTTTCCACAAACACACTAATGCATCACTTAACTATCCAAGTAAATCTCTGCATAATAATAACATAACAATATACATCATACTCACAAAAGTACTAACAAAAGCTCATGTTCTATTTGCAACTACAACACTTGAACACAAGTTAGTACCCCTTCATGATGATAAATATAATCAAAATATTATATCATCATGATAATAATATGTTAAAATGATGTGAAAATTCTAAAGATAACCAAAGCACTTCCATAGCACAAATATGCCCATAGCTTACATCCTAGTAATGGTCATGTCTAAACAAACACACATCATGATAAAACCTATCCTTAAATATAGTTCTTTCCTAACCTTCTTACATACTCCATAAATTCATAATTTACATCAACTACTTAACATCATTAGAACATACCTTTAAATATCCCTATTATTTTACCTTCATCTCCAAGTTCCAAATCCAAACTACCTGCACATCCACAGTGAGAAAGGAGGGGCACTACATTCTCCCCCTTAAAACTTGACTTACTTTTGGAAGTCACAAACTAGGGTGGAAACATAACACATTAGTACCAAAATTTCTCTACTCTATAATTGATGTACATCCTCTATCTAAATCATTTCGATTAAAATCACTATCTAGATACACATTTGAAAGTAATATTTTCCTAACCACCTTTATTTAGAAATTCATACACCTCTTATAGTATGATACTTGATTTTATACTAAAAAATATAGCAAGTACTCCATTTAACACCATTTTCCATTTCCAATACAAAAAAAATCTCCATAATCTCATACAAGGAAAAAACATCAAATAGTTTCTTGATACTCAAAAATACACACCATATCATGTTTTAGAAACATATTTTAAATTACAATTTATGATTTTCAATAAAATCTAGTCCATTCAATACCATAGATTTACAATACACTCACATTTAAAATTGCATGGTTATCCCTCTTTTACATCAATAAGAAAAAAATATAAGAGATATACATCTAACACATACATACACAATCACATCACTGAGAAGTGCACAACAAAAGGCTACAAAAGGGTCCATTCTAGACACCGGAAAACAACATACTAATCCATGATACATAATCCATGAGCTAAGAGTCAATATCCATCTCACATGATCCATGCCTCACACTTAGTGGCTTTATGGTGTTAGGCCACATATACACGTGGTGAGACCATCCAAACAAGACCACAATGACCTACCTCTTGTTGTATAAGTTTTTTAGCCTCTAAGAGATATTCATCACACATAGGTGGGTAGTGGGTCCTAACTATACAAAAACCTCAAATACTCCCATCCTCAAGGTTCCCTACGTTTTCTTCCTCGTATACACTCACCAAGTCCACCTCATACGTCCTTGGAGAGGAATCATAATATGACACATGGCCAACATAAAAAAAAATAAGGATAAACTAGTTTAGCCACCAAGTCATAAAGAAGAGAAAATAAAAATTCAATTTCAACAATAAAGAAATAAATGCACATAATTTCAACACTAAATCAAATGTAACCACAAGGGCTATGAGAAAATAAGGTCATAAGGTGTGGCTAAACCATCATAATCAAATATAAATAAGGGGTCAACCTTCACAATCAACAAAAAATAATCAATAACTATAAATAAAGTCCATAATATTTGAAATTGCACTGTACAACACTACGTGACTAGATACCAGTGACCAAACGAGGAAGGAGGGAACAACATCAGGCTATAGTAGTATCCCTCATGTGGTGTGGATTGAGCATGCCATCCACATGGTTTAGAGTGTATTCCTCGACTACACCCTACATTGCATCGTCATGCGACATGGACTATCCAAGTGGCCCATGAACTCCTTAGCTACTTGCATGGGATGTACACCTTGGCCCCCATCTCACATCACATCTCAGTATAATGGCATAGTCATACACTAGTTGAAGAAGGCACACACTAGTTGTATGCCGCATAGTAGTGTGTCTGTGGCTCTACAAAAGTAGGCACGTGTAGAACACACCCCACATAGCGATACCTCATGGAGAAGACACACGTAGGTACTCCCCATAGCTAGAGGTATACATGGATAGGACATACTCATATGCTAACAAACCCAAACACTATCGAAAGAAAACACGAGTCTCCCTCTATAAGTGTGTGAGGCCCCATTACGCTCATCACATAAGTAGGCTATCATAACACATTCTCATAGTGCACCTTCACTACCATCAACAATAGAAAATCATCACCAACACTATGTCAGAACATCAATGGGGTGTGGCATCGTATCCATTGCAACATGTTGAAGCATGTGCAGATACAATGTATATATATAATGATATATGAGTATATAAATATGGGCCTACTCGAGCTTCACCTCTCATATAGATGAGGTTGACTCGCTAATGCCTATTTAGTGCCCCTATAGGTGGCCAAGCAATGCCAACTCAACATCCCTACAGACAACCAGAAATATACTAACAAACCAATGTTGTTGTACTCAAATCTTTAGGGATTAGGCTAGCACATATGGATCAAGTACCCTGATTCATCAAAAGGGGAAGTAGTGAGTATTTTTCCTCGGGATCGGTTGAGTAAAGATTGCTCTGTGCCACTATATGTGTATGATGCACACTCCTCCTAAGGAACTTTGTGGCTTCTTGTAATGCCCCATCATAATAACCTAAGGAATGTTGCAATTGTGTATAAAAGTGAAATAATTTTTTTTTTTAGTAATATTATTAAGTTAATTAGTTGCATACATTCATTAAATTATGCGACGTTACACTACTTGAGTTTCCATAGACGACTTTAGTATTTTGCATTGCACATATTTAATTAATCATAAACTTAAAAATAAACATTGCATAACATTTGAAAATCCATTCAAGATAACATAAAGTAAAAACATGTTTCTTACATTGCATTTGATAAGATATTACAATTCTCATTCATCTGATGAGGTAGATCAATAATAGTTACAATTACATTTACAATGTTCACCTCATAATCAATTGAGGGATGATTTACAATACTAGTTTAACAATAATGCAATAAAGAAAGTACATCTGTATCCAAGTACGAGCTCTCCATCCATGAAGCTCTCGTTGCCATGATCATAAACTGGGGACCCAATGAAGTAAGGTGCACGTTCCACCCAACCATGTGGTACCTGTAGGTCCACCCCCCATGCTAGGAGATAGTAATATGGTTACCTAGACATAATCTACTAACCCTAGACACAAATACATAATTAACTGATGGTTACATTGCTTCCAGATTTAAGACAATCGAATGTGCTAAGTACACAAAGTAGACTATTATTTTAGGTGGAGTGTCATCACAATATTGCAAAGATTACCCTAGTGTTTCTTCCTAGGTTTCGGCCCCCAACTTGGGTTACCCTGGTAACCTCTCTCAAAACCCGACCCCTATTGCATACTATTGCGGAATCGAATGTCTTTTGAAGAAACAAGACATTGATTTTCCATTCTAGGCCTTCTCATCTTATACTCAAGACTGAACTAGCTCAAGAGTTCATAAGTGAGGCATAAACATTTTGTTAAAGATTTTTAATTCTAACTATTGTGTTGTTTAGTTATCATTGACTTACTAACTCTTTGTAAGTTACCCTGACACCACTTTGTATGTTGGCCCTTACATAGAGCCACTCCCCTAAACATAACAAAGGTAGACTAAGTTTTCTTGACTAAGGTAGACAAGGTGCACAATTTTCAATCACTTAATAACAAATGACACACAATAGTCATTAAATATTTTATTCATAAACTAGGTATCAATACACCATATTCTAACATGTGCACAACCCTAGTCAGCTTAAGAAATGCATTTGAACAATAACATCACCCTTTCTATACTATTCATTTTGGAAGACTTATACATTTATGACTTTCCCAATTTGCCCAAATAGAACATGACTAAAAGCAAATTTGAAAAAAAATAAACGTCTATATTAGGATATACTAAATCCAGTTCAAACAAATATAATTTTGTATGAAAACCAGTCAACTTGATTTAATTTCATAATGAAATAACCCATAATATAACTTTCACAATTTCATATATTGACATAATCCTTAATTTATCAAATACAAATATTTAATAAAAGTCAAATTTTAAAACATACTCATATTTTCCTAGAAATTAAAATAATCATTTAAATAATCTTATTTAAATAATTATTTTATCTTATTAATTTATATATTATTAAATTTAACTATATCCTATTTTCCATTTAATAAAATGTCATTTATTTATATATAAAATTCTATATATATATATTATATTATAATATTGTATATTATATACAATATATTAAACACATATTATATATAAAATACATATTATAAATATATCATATAAAATAGAAATTTTTAAAAAAATAAATAAACAAAATTCATCCTACCAAAAGGTAGGGCCGGCTGCCTTCACACAACCGAACCTTGCTTGGGCGCGGCTGTGTGGGCAGCACCGGCACTGCCCTCACCGCGGCTCCCTATGGGGGTTGGCTGTGAGGGTTAAGCCCTCTACGCAGCCAAACAAAATCAAGTTTTTTTTAAACATTTAAAAGTTTAAATAAAAATATCCAGCTATAAAATAATCGCGAACGGCGTTTTTTTGAAATCGCTCAATGCGAATTTCATACAACAAATTTAAATAAATATTTTCATTGATATATATACATTTGTATATGTATATGTATATATATATTTCAATAGATATTCATATATAAATATATATATATATATATATATATTATTATCAATAACAATAAATTTACTGTATCTGTACAATTATTTTCAACAAATTTTTCAATAGGAAATTGGGAATTTTTTTTTTCTTTCTAAACAATTTATTCCCAAAATTATAAATACAATAGTTGAGATTTTCATTACAAATCTCCAAAATGATCTCCCATTTTAACAGATGATTTTAACATGAAACCTTCAATGATTTTGTCAATTTCTTCTGTAGGTTTTCTACTGTTTGAAATAAATATATGTTTGCCTTTTTTATTTCTCTATAAATTCCTTGTTTTCACAATTTAATAAACAGGAGGAAATAAAATTTCACAAATTATTTTCTAAATTTCCTAAAAAGAATTTACAGGAATCACAAAATAAATATTTCCTCAAAGATTTTTTTTTCGAAAAGGAAACAAACTAAAACAAGAAAAATACCTGTAGCTTGAAAATTGTCTGTAGAAGAAAGCTTCTGTTGCCTGTAACACACAATCCACCAAAGCTTCTCCAAAAAAAAACCCCAAATCCACAGGAAAGCTATAACCAACACAAAGAACTTCCCACCAAAGGGATCTTCCACAAATATACAACCGAACAGAGGTAATCACAAATTTCTTTAAAAAAAATAATTTTAACAGCAAATTCCTCTTTTAATTTTCCGTGAAGAAAATTGATAACCCTTATGTATTTCCCAGATCCAAAATAACCTCCGAAAAATTCCTCAACAAACACAATAAATGCAACTGGCACACATGTCGAGAAGTACAAAATATCTTTTAACCACTTCTCGACAATCTTTCCTTTCAAGATTTACATGCATTTTATTTTATTTAATTTTCCAATTTCCAAAATACCAAAATTTATTTACAAATAAAAATGCCACTTCCAATTTAATATTTAATTTCAATAAAATTTATTCACACACAATTTAAAACAATTTAATTTAATTAATTAATTAATTTAATTAAATAGATTTAATCTCTAAGATCAAATTATTTAACCAAACAAACTAATTAATTTATTAAATCACATATAAAACTAATTTCTTTAACATTTAAAAATTAATTAAATAACAGAAAATTAAAATATAATAAACTATCATTAAAATGACATTTTTCCTTTTCAAGCAAATAATCCAAACAGAAAAAGACAAGACAATCGAAGACTCCAAACTAAACTGATGATGTACTAAGACCGAGTTATAGACTAGACTAGGATAAACCATGCTACTACCTCCCAATCAACATATCCATTGAGTCTTGACACGCTCAGACCTGAGTAACCAGGTGGAGTCGGTGTCATGTACCTGCAATCCTGCAATCAAATAAATAACATGCATATACATATATAATCCATTGTACAAGCACACTGTGCAGAGAAAATCACGGACATCATAGGGCACTCGCAAGTGAGTGATGCGATTATGTTCTCCACACCAATACACATCACATCAAACCGACGAATTAAATAACTTTTATTCCATCATAAACATATGCATAGCAATAATCATTTGAAAGAAAACATGTACGCTATATCAAAGCATATCAGAAATCAGTAATCACCATACATTGTATCATCATATCACAAAGTGAATCCACTGTCGCTCAAAACCAGTGATCAAAATATCCAAACAAAGTACCATAGTCTAATAGTATGAAAACATGTAACCATAAAACATAAGCATAAATGGAGCGGTACTACACTTCGACTACCCCTTCATGGATTGAGGGACTAGAAATGAAAAGAAAAAAATCCTGGAAACTATCTTTTGGCTACTCCTATATATATAAATTTCAACCACACATGGGTTGGCCCTCAATTAGGTACAACAAACATACAAGCACACATAAGGGTATGTATAATGTTACACCAACAAATACAACATATCCCCCATGGATGGGTACACAATATCACCATCCCATGGGTACACAAAGCAAGTACGAGGTATTCACAACACTCAAATAATGCACAGTTACTAGTTTTTCACATTTACAAGGGGGTATAATTACATACACAATTTCATAGGTACCTTTACTTCCATAATACATGTGATTCATATCATTCATATATCCACAACCCTTTATCAAATTTTATTTCACTCTACTCTTTTTCATATATTACATGATGCTAATATGTCAATGTCAAGATCATCATGATCAGTTAACAACTCCACTTAATGAATTCACATTCAATTTTTTTCATTCGGTATAACATTCTATCCACATAACATATGCATATGCAAATAAATTTTCTTCCACACAATAAGAATTTTACATAAGCACCATGAATTTCTAAATGCATCCAAAAATCATTAATAATTTCACATCAATATTAATGCATCCAGAGTTCAACAAATTATACACAAGTTCTGTATTCTCAAAAGAAAAATAATGATCCTCTACTTAACTCTTACTACTTCTCGTAGGCATCTCCTAAACACAAAAAAATCTTATTTCATCATAAGTTATTCAAATTTTCACAAAGCAAAAGAATTCACATATTTGTTTCCAAAACGCAATCCCACATTCTCTCAAACTTTATCCCAAGCCAGTACAAGTAACACTAAATCTTTGCATAGTGATTATGCCTACTCAAACATCCATGTTCCATACCTAAGCTTAATTACTTCACATGTTACCCCCTCATAACAATTCAACATGCAAGACATCCAATGCATAAATCTTTTCTATTTATACAATAGTAAGAAAAGAGGACATTACATCATAAGTTTTAGCTACACATAGCAAACAAGATGTTCAAATAACAATATAGTCATCATAATTTTTCAAAATAGAAGCCTAGTTCTATGCACTAGCATCTTATTTATTCCACCAAAGTAGCCCTATCCAATAAAAAAATATCACATCATGTAATGCAAAAATTAAGCACATAAATTTACTTCAAAATGCATAGATTAAATACCCAACAACTACACCCACTCACATTCATAATCTTCCTTTTATACATAAACCAAAAGCAAGGAGTGTAGTCTTAGGAGAACATAAGATCAGTCACTCAAGTAATTTTTGACATAATTTCTTTGATTCACAGTCAAGGTTTAAACATACAAGTTTAAGGCCTAAAATATTTTCTATTATAATGTGGTTTAAGACATTCTCTTTATTAACTATATGTGGGTTAAGAGAAGGTTGAAACAAGATAATTTAATTCAATGCAAGCAACTTTCAAATACAACCTTTCCAAACAAAGCATCTATACAAAGGAAAATTAAGTCACACTTTCTACCCAAATCTTAACTCCCACCCACATGAAGTTTTTCAATTTCTAAGCATAACTAAACACAAGATTAGGATTCCATTACATCACTCGTCATGCATTATAGAAATCACAAAATATTGACAATAATTCATTTATAACCTACCTACACACTTTTCCTTATTATGTTCTAACAACCCTTTTACATGCAGTATATTCTTAACATTATGAAAATGCACTGAACAACATATTAGTGTAGAAACTCCTACAAACCACATAAAAAACATGAAGAGATGACATACTCAGGCAAGGACTTCCCTTTTAACCACATAACATACATTCCCACTTGCAAAGAACCACATAAGTATCCTAGTTGCACAAAATAACATCTTATCCTAATGTACATTAGTCAAACAGAGGAAATCCACATGCCAACTTGACAATTAATTAATCTGAACCCTCACTTGCATTTCAAGAATAAATTTTCACTTTTAAAGAATTAGAAGTCATGGAAATGAAAAAAGGTCACACAAGAAAAAAAATCAACAATTACAAGCATCCAAGGAATCAAACCCAACATGGGAACACACAAAGCGTCTAATCCTCTATCTAACATATCAACTAGGTGTTTAGATTAAAACATGGTATGCAACACAAGGGTCCCTATGACCTTCTAGCCACACATCAAACATCCAAAACACATGCATGGGGAAAGTTACCATAACTAGACATGGGTGAGAAAATTAACCAACTATCCTAGTGTTGCAAACTTGGCTCTAATATGGTCAAGTGTAACGCCCCACTAAGGGACCTAGTGGATTAACACAAAAGACCTTCAACATCATGCCAATAATTTTTTTTTTGAAACTAAAGTGACACAACTAATGAAACTCATCAAATTAACATGGATAGCAACATTAAATTAACATCATATCATAACCACATTATGACCTAAAAGTAACATTAATCACAACCCACTTACACACCTATACACTAGGTCCCTTAGTGGGGTGGTACATTGAGTGTGCCTCTAATCCCAATGGTGGTTGAGGAGATAACATCTAGGCCCAAGTTATACCATAATTATAGCCATTGTACCTAATTAGGGACAATTGATTCAGTGTGTGACCACCTTTTCAAGTTGTCATGGGACAATGCCTAGTCTCCTTTACCTTATGGTTGGAGTGTTGCACACGTGTGAATGTTTCTTTTGGGTTATGTGATTGTGTGATTCCAATGTCTAGCTTTGAGTACAGATTCACTTCAAATGGTGCTAAGTTATTTGGTAGGTTAGGTTAGTCACTATTGTGATCATTCTTATTATTTATGTTTTGATGTGAATCTCTCTTTTATGTGAGAAGTTATTTCATGGTTTATGCCTAGCCTTGGGTTGTCGATTATTTGAGTGAAGTTAGATATTGGGTAGATCATGTTAGTTGTTATAATTTTTATTAATGTGTTGAGGTATGATTTAATGTTATTATATATATGTATATATATATTGCTATGGTTATTCTTGGTGTGAGTGAATATTGGTTATTAATATTATTATGATTTTATGAAAATAAGAGTATAAATATTAACATGTGTTCCAATGTTACTTTTTAAATATTAATATGTAAGCATATGTTATATTTGTGTCTTGATTTACTATTTTGGTAGAGTGGCTATTTTTAAGAAGGTTCTTTTATCTTTTATGATATTTTGAATTTATTTGGTGGGAAACCTCAAACAAATGAGTTAATTATGTGAGTTAATTTGATTATTTATTTTATCTTCATCTCCAAGTTCTAAAGACAAACTACTTGCACATCCATGGTGAGAATGGAGGGAAACTACAAAGGTGAATATTTAGTTAAAAATGTTGATATAAATTTCCATCTTGGTCAAAAATTAGGACTCACTATTGTGGGATTAGCATATCAAAAATATGAAATATTTTTGTAAAAAATTTATAAGATCAGGGCATAAAAAATTATATCAAGAAAACATGGCTTAATATGCTAATGGAATAAGAATAAATATTCAAGATCAACTAATCATGGAGAGGCTGAAAACTATGGAAGAGGAATATTGGTTTCTACTAAAAGTAGAGGAGAAGTTTGTAAGAAAGCAAGGATTAACTAGAATAGAGTTGGACTTAGTAGAGGTAAGGGAAAATGGTAGAAAATATATATCAATGTTAATGAGGTCAAACCTTCAAGTAACCTAAAGGATAACAATGAAACAAGATGAAGACCATACCCTATGAGAGTAAAACGAGGTTATATATGGAAGAGGAAAAGGTAGAGGTTTTTACAGTAAATGTTTCACATGTGGATAGTCAAGTCATATATTTTATGACTTCTCATAAGTTAAGCCATAAGGATCAAGGGGAGTAAAGGCTACAAGTGCATAGAAAAAGGGGATATACGATCTATATAAAATGTTAGTAAACCTAATGGACATAATAAAGGATAAGAACTTATGATGATGATGATGATGATGACACTATTGAAACCAACCAAAAGAGAGGATGAATAAGTCCAAAGATTTTTTTTATGCTTAGAATAGTATTCCAAGTAGGTGGAGATGGTTTTAAGGTAATAATAGATAGGAGGATTATTTATAATTTATTTTAAGATGAAATGGTGGATAAGTTGGGGCTAAAAGAGCTCAATTCACTCCTTATAATCCATCATGGTTATAAAAGTGGCATACAATATTGGTTGATAAAAAATTCCTACTGATTTTTCAAATAGACACTTATGAATATGGGTTGTGGTGTAATATCATACCAATGGATGCATTATTTTCTATCTAGAAAGACTATGGAAGTTTTATAAGAAGGGAATCCATGATGGGAGGAAAAAAATACACTTTGGAAAATAATAGATAAAATCAAACCCTTACACCATTGATAACTAATGAAAAAGAGGTGGAAAGTGGTCTAAGGACAATACTAGTGTCAAGAAAATAGTTTGTGGATTTTAATCAAGAAAAACTATGATTTTTAGTAGATACCAAGGAGCTACGGGTACATATAATTATTGATAGTAGTGAAATTCCTTTATAATTAAAGGGGATGATAGAATAATTTGATGAAATTGTGTCCAAGGATTTTTCTAAAGGACTTGATCCATGAGGAACATTATCCATCATATTTATTTGATTCTAGGATAAATTTTACCCAACAAGCCTTCTTATAGATTGAAACTTGTAGAAAATAAAGAGGTGAACAAATAAGTGTAGGAGCTATTGTAAAGTGTAATAATTATAGAAAGACTTGGCCCATGGATTATACCAATAGTGTGAGAAATAAAAGAATTGGTGAATGGAGGATGTCCATATACTCAAGAGCCATTAACAAGATAACTATCAAGTATAGGTTTCCTTTACCTAGAATTGTTGATCTCATGGAATCCTTTGGGAAGGCCAAATATTTTACTAAAATTGATTAAAAAGGAGGATATCGCCAAATTAGAATAAGACAGAGTGATGAGTGAAAGAAATATTGAGGTGTTATGAGAGATTAGTAATTGCCTTCAAATTAATGAACAAAGTGTTGATAATATTTTTACTAAAATTTTTATTGTTTAAATTTATGATATTATGATGTTTAGAAAAAAACAAGAATATTTATTACATATTAGGTATGTCTTACAAAGGCTCAAGGAGGAAAATTTATAGGGGAAATTTAAGAAATGAAGTCTTTTTGAATGAAAATTTAGCTTATAAATTGGGATATGTTATTTCACTTTGAGGGATTTAAATAGATCCAAAAAAGTATGAGAAATAGTAGAATGGCCAATTCTTAGGAGTTTGCATGAGGTTTGAAATTTTCCATAGTTTAGCTAGATTTTAAAACATATTTTTAAAAAATTAGTGGAATATGTGAACTCATAACTGAAACCATAAGAGGAGATAGATAGGAGCTTAAGAAGATAGCTACTAATAGATAAGGATGTTTAGATCTTGAGACAACCATATAAGTATTTCTTAGCCAAGAGGGTATACCTATTACATATTTTAATAAAATCATTTATGATGTCGAGAACATGTATTTCATTTGTGATCAGGAGTTATATACAATAGTATATGCCTTAAATAAATGGTGACATGATTTTATTCCTAAGGATTGTTTTTTTACATGGATCATTATTCTTTACAATTTACTAATATCCAAACCAAGATTGACAAATGACACATGAACTAGGTATAATTTTTACAAGGGTATAAATTTTCTCTTAAGCATCAAAGTGGAAGTTTGAACAAAGTAGAATATGCCCTAAGTAGGAAATAAATATTATTAATGAAAATAGGAGTTGAAGTATTTGAGTTTGATGCCATGAAAGGGGATATTAAAATGATGAATTATAGTTCAAGAATGCATGGAAAACCTGTATAGGGCATACTACTATGAATTGGACACCATGGATTTATTAATTTATGCAAGATGGTTTATTATTCAAGGGACAAAAAATATGCATAGCTCAAGGATCAATGAGGTAGAATCTAATAAGAGATCATCATTTTGGTGGTTTAAGAAGAAATTTTGGAGTTGATAATAGCATGGAAAAACTTAGTGAAAGACATTATTGGCAATGGATGAGATAAAAATTATAAATATTTTATAATAATGTCAAATTTTCCAAAATGCCAAAGGAGGGAGTCAAAGTAAAGGACTATGTCATCCATTACCCATGCTAGAGAAACCATTTAAGGATGAATTTTTGTTTGGACTACCAAGAACATAAAGAGTTAAGGATTATTTTTGTGGTTGTAGATGGAATTTTAAAAATGGCTCTCTTTATAGCTTGGAAAAAATTACATCACATGTTGAAAATTTATTTTTCATGGAGGTTGTTAGATTGCATGGCTTACTAAAAATTATAGTTTCAAATTTTGACACTAAGTTTGTAGGAAAAAATTGAGGAAACAATGGAAGAAATTAAGTATTGATTTAAATTTTATCTTTAAATATCATCCTCAAATGGATGGATAGATCAAAGACATTGATTAAAGCTTTGGGAACTTATTAAGATTCTTGGTTGATGAAAAACCTAAGAAATGGGATTTGATACTACCATAAGGTAAATTTATATACAATGATTTAGTCAATAAAAGTACAGATAATACTCCATTTTAAATTGTTTGTCGATACAATCCAAGTGTTATTTAAAAACGAAGGAATCTTACAAATACCAAGGGTCATGAGTGAAGTTCTCGAGAAGAAGAGTTTGTAAAACACATGCAATATTTACATCAACATGTAAGGGAAATAATTAGTTGGAGCAACCAATAGTATAAAAAGAAAGTTGACTTGAAGTGGAGAGAAAATAGTTTTGAAGTGTGAGATGTGGTAATTGCACATCTATGAAATAAAATATTTTTTAGACATACCTATAACAATCTCAAGTGTTTGAAGATTGGAATATTTAAGACTATATTTTTTTTTTCAACAAATGCTTATGATTTGGAGCTACCTATAGGTCTTGACATCTATCCAATTTTTTTATGTTTTTGTTTCTATACATATTATTAAAGTGATACATTATAACAACAAAATAAAAAATGAAAAACCACCAAAAAATGGATGAAACAACTACCTGAAACATATTGAATGTATTTTGGTGAATATTTAGTTAGAACAAATCAGTTCAGTGTACAATTTGGCTAAAAATTATAAACCAATATTATGGGATCACCCCAATGTCATTGCTCATTGATAAGTTGTACCTACATTATTTAGTCCAAAAGGCATCATAACCAAACAAAACATTCCCCAAATAGTTGTGAATGTTGTCTTGTATTGATCTTGTGGGTTGATGAAGATTTGATTACAACCATAAAATCCATCCATGAATGACAACAAAGCATTTCCAGCAATTGAGTCCATGATCATGTCAATGTTAGGAAGGAGAAAACCATCTTTTAAGGGGGATTTATTCAAGTGACAAAAGTTTGTGCAAATCTTAATATGATTATCAAGTTTAGCAACTAGGACAATATTTGACATCCAAGGAGAATAATCAATAGGGTGAATGAAACTAGCGTCAAGGATTTTTTCAAGCTCTCCTTTAACATGCAAGGCTATCTTAGGATTAATTTTTTGTATCTTTTGTCACACAGGCTTAGCATTGGTTGTAAGAACAAGGTTATGCGTTACTATCTTTGGGTCTATTCCTGGGGCATATCTAAATATTTACAAGCAAAAACTTCAAGAAAATCATGGAGTAAGATTGTAGTTTTCTCTTATTCTTCATCATCAAGGAAGTTTCCAATCTTAATGACCTTTTATTTATCTTCGATGTCCATAGGTATATCAATTGTATCTCTTAAGGGGAGTGCATTTGACTTAGGAGATTCAAGGGCATATGGTTCTACGACTTTCTCATTATCATTAGTATTGTGTGGCTTGGTACTTATCAGAGCACAAGTAATGTTTCATTTGAAACAAGATGATTTATCAATAGCACCTAACAATTTTTTTCAAGGCTTCATCACTTTCAACATACTCCCAAGATGGTGGGTAATTCATATCAAGAAATTCAAGATGTTTCAACGTATGATTGGTTCTTGGTTTACATGTGATGGTGTTGATATTGAATGATGTTCGTTGAGTTGCTTTTGTTGTCTTAGAAAAGGAATATCCCAAACCAACCTTTGTTGCTTGTGGATTAGGTTCAATAGGGACCATTATATCCTTGTTCATGTTTTCCACATCCTCTACCATTATATCCTGATTGTTTCATAAGCTCATAGCCAAGTCCATAAAGTATTTCCATTTCCTTTGGATTGGGTGGTTGTTGATAATCTATCTCATCAAAATTTGTTGTGTATATTGTATTGTCTTCCAAAGGAGAGGAGGTAGATGTGAGAGAATATTCTTCTGAATTATTAGTTGACATAAATGTTGGTTGTTCTTGTTTTTCATCTTCTTTTTAGGTAATTATTTTTTCATCCATAAATTAAGGCATGAATTCTAATGTACCCCAATCATCATCTAGTAAAGGGTTTATTGGTCTCAAGAGGTTTTATACGAGATGTTTGAATTAATTTATTTTGAGGACTTGTTCCTTTTTCAAGTTGTAAACAACTCTCTGGCTCGGGGTTTATCTCAACCTGATATAATTTTTTATTATAGACATACTTCATTATGTGACAAAGAGTCAAAGGTGCAACATGCATCTCATGAATCCATGGCCTTCCCAAGATAAGATTAAATGCAACATCATAGGGCATGACATGAATAGGAGTTTGCAAGGTAGCCACAATGACTATTATAGGCAAAGTGATTACATCGAGTGGTTGTTTTGTAGTATTTTCAAATCCTCTAATAGATAAGGAATCAGGTTTAATTTGTAATTTATCCACATGTAAGAAATCTAAGAGTTTTATAGCACACATATTGAGGGCAGAGCCATTGTCAACAAGGGTTCTTTTGATGAATATTGTATTATATTGAGAAATTATCATAAAGGCCTCATTTTTCTTCCTTAGTTCTAATGGAAAAAGCTCATGTTGTCAATAAGAGCTGCCACAAAATTTGTGTTTATACCAGGAGGAACCACTATTTGTTGCAATGTTGTTTGGAGCATGGAATGAGAATTGGGTGAATTTTGAAGAAGGTCCCAAAGGGATATTTTGGCGGGAGTACTCTTAAGTTGCTCAACAAGATCATACTCTCTTAATTGAGGAGCACTAGGAAGTGTGGTATTGAGTAAATGTAAGGAGGTTGGTGTTTTTTGAAGTGGGTGAGGGTTATTTCGAGTGTAATGTGTGTGTGCAACAACATCATGTTGTGGTGGGTAAAGGGTAAACTCGGGTTAAGGTGGAGGTTGAGGTTGATGTGAAGGTGGGTAAAGGACAAGTTGAGGTTGAATTACATTAACATATTTTGTTTTAGACTTCTCACAACAAACCTTAGTGGATGGCATTTGTGAGATGAAGTCCTCAAGGGCTTCATCTAACATATCAAATTCATCACTATTGAAATGTTTGGGAGATAAGTTGTCATTAATTGGTTTAGGTGTGTCATCACAAACCTTAGTGGATGAACTCAGTGAGAGAAAACCTAGTAAGACTTCATCTAACCTATCCAAGTCATCACTACTAAAAGGTTGGGATGATATGGTCATCAAAAAATGAAGCAGTGTTTTTATTTGTTCATTGGATGTTGTGAAGTTTTTTTTTTTGATGAATCTGATCTAAATGAACTAGGAACTAATGTTGAAAATGAACATTGTAAAAATATAATGCTATCTATAACTTCCATTAAAGTAAATGATACTAATGCTAATGATTTGAATGTAAAAAAAAATAACTGCACATAAAAATAACAATAACTAAATCTAACAAAAATAGACAAAATGGGAAACAAAATGTAGAAAAAAAAGATGCAAAATGTGTATAGGGACTAAGTCACCTAGGGTGGAAAATTAGTCCTAGTAGGGTAATTTTCAAATTCTTTATAAATTTTCTAATAGATATTAATGTCTTCTATCTAGTGCAAATGCAAAAATTCACTATTATGCAAGAAATGAAATGCAATAATGCAAGCTTAAATGAGTTTTTCAGTGGTGCAATTTTTAAAACCCTAGGATGCACTTTAAATAATGCAACCCCTAATGCAAGTTTAATGAGAAGTAAACCTAGGATGCTATTGAAATCCGAATCAAATATGTTCAAAATTTAGGTTCACCAAAATGTAAATAGTGATTTTGGTTACCCAAGGGTTCCTCTAACTTTTCTAGGTAGTTCACCTAAAAGGAGAGGAATTGGGGCCAAAATGTGAACGTCTACACTCAAGATTAATGTAAAAGTGATGTAATGTATCTGAATATGATGTACTAATGCAATAAACTAAAAAATAAATGATTTATTGATGCTAAATCTTAGAAATGCAAAGAGCTAGAAAACACATTTTGATATGCAAAAAGATGAAAAAAATACAATAAAGAACAAAATAAGTGTGTTAAACAAAAACTATGCACCTAGAAATTGCAGAAGAGTTGACTGGAGATTACTGAGGCTTCTAGAAAAATTGATTTTTGAGCAAATTGGGACACTTATGCCAAGTTGGGTGACTTAGTCTTAGATCAGGGAAACTACCCAAAAAGTTGTTTATGCCAAATGGGTGTTTGAAACTATAAAAATTCTTGAAAAACCAATGCAGTGGGACTAAGTCGCCACTATGGGTGATTTAGTCCACTTTGGATTTTTTGCAAATTTGAAAGTGGAAATGGAAGCCCACATTCCATGCTTTATTTTATTATAGAAAGCTGGATTTGAATCTTTGAAAAACCCTACAAAATAGAAGATAATTTGATTTCTAATGGGGGGTTTTCCTCATTCAAACCCCTAGTTGGTATTTAAACTTTTGAAGAGATAAAATCTACATAAAACCCTAGCCCTAAGTGTGTCTAAGACTAGAAAAATCTAAAATAAAACAAAACTCTATTCTAATGTGCTAGAATAAGATAAGAAAATGGAACTTGAACAATGTAAGAATTCAATCCTAGAGACCCTACAACATTTCAAATGAATATAAATGACATGAAAACCTTACATCTAAAGATAAAGAGAAAATGGAAGCTAAAATCACTTTGAAAACAAGTCCTTTGGTGTGATTTGATGGCTAGTTGCATCTCCTCAACCTAGATTTCTCCATGATTCACCATAGGTATCCATGATCAACCCTTTGTAATGTGAGATCTTGAACAAAAAGTGAGCTTGAAGACCTGAAAAAACCCTAGTTTGCTACCCTAAAGCTTCAAATTTGTTGTAGAAAGACTAATGAATCTTCTTGTGAAAGACATTTTGCTCTTGACTCTTGATTTTTCTTTGTAAAAGTGACTAGGAGATGTAAAAAATGACCTAAAAACATGTATTTATAGGAATTAACACTCAATTACTCATTATTTGAACTTCACAGGCCAACATCCCTCAAGAATTTGAATTAGGTCAGTGATTTTTTTGAGCTTAAAAGTGAAAATTACCCCAAAAGGCACTAAGTCGCCACCCTCCTATTAGCTCCCCAAATCAGCACCCTATTTGCTAAGCCTTAAATGAACTCAGCAGATTTAGAGTAACATAGGACTACTTTCAGGTTATGGGTAACATGTTTGAAAGCAGACCTCTGGATTATGGGTTGGCTTCCCTGTTAGATGCCACCTAACTATTAATATATGAAGGTAAAGGGTAAGGATTGCATGAAAATAAACCTAAAGCTGAAAAAACCATAAGGTGATACACCAAAACAACCTAGACCTACTAATAGCCTTACACATTCAAATTAATATCTCAAAGCTAACTCTCACAACTCCCTATCCAATGCAGTTCACATCAATAATTTATAAAGAGGTCTATAACAGTGTTTTCAAAAGGAAAAATAGATTTCACAATGAATAACACCACTAAACAAAATAGTTTATAACTTGTAAACATACATTTTCTATCAAATGGATGCATGAAACATGGGACAAGTTTGTAAGGAAAGATGACTTTTCACAAAAGAGACTAATCAACCATTAATGACATACCATTAAACATGAAGAGAGAAGATAAAAATTCTCCAATCTATTAATTCAAAGTGCTTACTGTATAATAGGTCTGTCGGAGTTACAATACAACTCCATGAAAATAAGTCCAAGAAAGTAAGCTATCCTCTTGTTGGAAAAGAAAGAACTTCCCAAATGATCAAAATCAACATACTTAAGCCAAAACCCTCAAAAACTCCCCACACAAGCATTTCTAGAAGATTTTGGTTGGATAAAATAGAAAAGGCCCAAAAGAACCTTCTAGAACTCTCCAAAATTCCCTCCACATGAAGAAAAAATAGGCCAAGCCAAAAGTCACCCCCAAAATGTGACAAAAATGCCTCTAGCTGGCCTCCCCTTCATCAAAATTAGTCCAAACAGTATCTCACACTTCCCACATTTCTGCAAGTCATCATTGGTCTTCTTACAATATTTCACCACATTCCCCATCATGCAATATGTGTGTTTTTTGAAAAAACATGGCTTTTTAAAGCATTAAAGATAGTGATTTTGTTAAATGATTCATAAAACATCACTTAACAAATCACTTTACAATTAAGCACAAATCAAAGGGCCCCACCATTAAAATGCATTAAATTTGCATTTGAAGCAACTAAAAGTGATTTTCAAATCACTTACATGATATTTCAAAATTGAAAACCAATGCAAACATATAATGTTATGGCTCATGGGTCTATGAGAATTTACAAGGATCTGATAAGAAGTGATTTTTTGGATAATTTGAGTTTTTGTATTACAAGGCATTAAAGAGATAGTCCATATATGTCAGAATTAAATAGTTAGTGTATAACTGGTTGTTTCAAATTTGACTCCATTTACCCAACTGATGAGGCACTGGATTATTTATCAAGATATTCATGCACCTAAGTGAATAATGAGTATTCCTAGCCATGGATTTAAAATAAGAACATTTATTAAAAAATTTCCAATTCTAAAATGTAACTTTGAAGTATGCCTGCATTCCTAGAAAACAAACATTTATTTACTCAAAGACCTGCCAAATATTTGATGGATTTTACTTATTTTCCCTGAGTAGGAATGAATCTATGTTGAAGTGTTCTTGAGGAGTTGATATATCAGACGAACACCAGAAAGAATACCCTATTTGGTCCCATAGAGCCTAAAGCATAGGATTAGAGACCTCAATACTCTCTATTTTTTGTGTTGGCCACTAACTTGAGGCAATTCTTGTATAAAGTTTGGTTACCCTTTAGAAAATTCCAAGGCTTAGCTGAAAAAAAAACACCAACACCAACTACGAAAGCAATTAAACCAACTTTCAACTATATTACTAACAAGCTACTAAAGCAATTAACATACATATTTTGTGATTCTTAGACACCAATAGATCTAACACCACAAGAACTAGTTAGAAGCCATTCATCTTGGTGAACTAATCAAATTCTGCCACCCATTCAAACCCATCTACCAGCTCCAATGAAATCAACTTCTTTAGAAAACTTACGCCATAGGCTGTGATTTGGCGATGTCTGATCAACGACATTCCTTTGAGTTCCAACAATAGGAGATATATTTTTATAATCTCATTTGTCACCTTTACAAGTGGCAAGTCATGGGGCTAAGGAGAACCATGACCAAGGAGTACATACTTCAACACCTCATCCAAACCACCTAAAACATCACTTTTGAAGAGCTTGCAGACCATTGTCTTTGCCTCAGCCTTAGGAGTCCTCACATTCAATACCAATGCTAGAAAATGGGAGACGATGTGGGTATTGACCTTGAAGGTCTCGTGGTTCTTCAAAAATTCCTTCCCTAGTATGACCTTGGCCATGTCCACCACATGAGGATCTATCCTTAATAAAATATGCTTCAAGCGTTGGTCAGTTATATGCTTAAAGCTTGTCTACCTCACCTTGCAGTCTAATTGAATTAGGCAATCCTAACCAATACTAACGATAGCCTCGAAAGAAATTTGTACCATGAATTTTGAGTGTTCCACCATTGTAATCACTTAGAGTGAACTGTAGAAGCAAACCTAGAATGACGAAAACCATCCAAACCTATGTTATTTATTGTTTCTCTTCCTCTTGGTTATCACATTGTGCATAAGCCATTGTACCATGCTAGATTTCATACTCACTAGCCACCTATCCCAGATTGTGCAAAGTGCCTCATCATTAATTACTAGTTGGGAAATATGTCATATCAAGCCTAGATCTACAAGGGAACACACCTGATTACTTTGGGCCACCAAATATCGAGGCTCATTACTTGGATAAACTTGTTTAATTATTAGCCTTCAATCCTCCACTATGGGCATGAGCAAGGTATGAAGTCTATCAATTATCCTCATCCATCTCCAATTCAAAATTGCATCAGATGGAGGCCACCTCACTTTTTCACACAAGTCTTGACCCCCCAAAGGGTTCCAATTAAATCCATTTATTTTCTTTCCTTTTTCCTACTAGACGTCGATAGATGTGGTCTCTCCACATCCTTGTTGTGGAGAGATGCCCACCTAGCCACCCACTATTTCAAGATATTATTACATGCATTATGTGAAATTATTTTAATCTAAATTAGAAATAATCTTAAACTTTATTTTACATTTTCAAAAGTGATGCTATCCACCCTATTGCGAACACTAAAACACAAAAAAAATTGAAACAAAAATAATTTCAAGACATAATAACATGCACTATATGAAATAATTTTAATCTAAATTAAAAATAATCTTAAACTTTATTTTACTTTTCTAAAAAGTGATGGTACCCACCTGAACACTAAAACACTAACCAAATTGAAACAAATAGTTGGAGAAGGGAGGTTATTTTTCTTGAGACAACCAACACAAAGACTACAAATGTCTAAAAATATTGTTGCAAGAAAAATATGTAGCTTCAATTAAAATAAAACTATGTTGTAGGAAAATAGATGTAGGTAAGAAAAACTAAGATTTAGGTAAACAATTAGTTGCTACATAAACAAAAAATTGTGTTGTAAAAACTTGATTCCTATGCTAGATGGGTTTGACTATACAAATCATTAAATACCTAGACACTCATGCATAAAAATAGACAATTTTTAAAGAAACCAATTCACAAGAAAATATTATTCAGGAGTTAACACACATTCCAAGAAAGAAGACAATTTTAAATGGTAATATTTTATTACATTTAGCTCTAACAAACATTTATTTACACATAGTTACTTCTCTTCAAAATACTTGGCCAAATTTGAGATTCCTATGTTCTCTTAATTTTTTTTGTTTGTTAGCCGCATACTCCTTTTTTCCTCTTTGTCTTCCTCATCTCTATTTTATGGGTTTTTACCTTCCTATTCCTAGCCATTTTCCTTTTCTTCTTCCTCTATTCTTCTTCTCCTTGTTATTTTTATTTATATATCCAAAAATATTCTAAAAATATTAATCTTTCCCAAAATCATTTCTAAGCATATACAATTCTCAAAAAACCATTATAAATACATAACTACTTATTTATTGATTCAAAATTCTTACTTGTTCTTCACCATTTCCACACACTTTTATTCATTAATGAGCCTATAGGTAGGTTTTGTTTACCCAAATGACCAAAAAAATAAAATTTAAATTGCAACAAATATGGATAGTTACAAGTTGAATAATAAATAAAAAGAAGTGCTTAAAAAATTATGATGCCCCTACATCAAGCTACTGGGGTACAAAATTTTGTGAGTCCCTATTCAATAACTAAAATATCATGTTGCTACAAGTCAAAATTTTAGTTTCTATAGTAACAATATGGGTGATACAGGGTAATAACTCTATTATTATTTTATGAACTAGTATAACTAAGGCTCTATTGGGCTTAACCAAGTGGCATCCTCCATTGGTTTATCTTTCCATTTCACTTGATGTTTACTATATTATCACATCTAGCCCTCCTAAGCATTGTAGAGTTTTCAGACATGTATAGTGGCTAAACCATGAGGAATTTGAAGATGATGCAAACTAGTGATTTGTGAAATTTTTTCTATAGATTCTAATTTTTTTATGTAGATTCTAAATATATCTTTTTCAAATTTTTTGAAATTAGATTGTACTTCTTTTTCCATCTCCTTCAAAAACTAGCTTTTTTCACACCATTTTAAAGGAGTGACTCTCATTGTATAACACAAATTTTTTTCCATGAAAGATAAAATTATAATTTTTTTGAATTTAGATTTGTAACTATGATATCTAGTGCTTACAATTGGTTTCATAGTGTTTTATTGAGTATTTTTTGTTAATTATGTTTCAAAGTCAAACCAATTACAATTCAAACATAGGGGACTATATAACACAATGTTTTTTGTTGGATCAAGGACTTCAATATCTAGTGCACTCATATTTTTATATTTATTTTTTTATAATCTTCTATTTTTCCACATACATAGAAGAGAGCTTGATTTTTGGTGAAAAACCTACATTCAGAAGAAATAAAAAATAAATATAATAATAAAGTTAAATTTATTTAAAATTATACTTTTTGGGAAGCTTATAGTAAGGACTACATACTTACAAAAAATAAATTTTAAATAACTTCATTTGATCCCACAAAAGGAAAATCCAAAGTGGTTTTTTTATCAGCATTTTGATAGGTGTAAAGGAGACTCTGTTATAGGTATGGTTTAAAACTAGTGGGGTTATATCCAAGGGGGTTTGATCTAAGGTAGTTTGATCAAACCCTATTCAATTGGAATGCTTTAAATGGAGCTTTTTAAGGCTTAAATCATTATATTTTCTAAAAATAAGTGATTTCAACAAAAACTAGAATCTCCCAGAAATTGTAAACCAACTTTGTGGGATCACCTATTGATATTACATACACAAAATCTTAGAAGATTATGTTGATGAAATCCTTGCCAAATCCTTAACAAGACAAGAGAATTTGAATTTTATTCGACAAATATTTGAACGCATGCATAAATACAACATGAGACTCAATCCAAAAAAGTGTGTCTTTGGAGTAGATAGTGGAAAATTTTTAAGGTTTATCATATCTCATAGAGGCATTGAGGTGGACACGAAGAAAATTGATGCTATAATAAACATGCCACCTCCCAAAAACATTTCTCAAATTTTCATGTTACAAGGATGAATTCAATCCATTTGTCATTTTGTTGCCTCTTTAGCTGATTGAATGTTATCTAAGTTCACACATCTCCTCAAGAAGTATGTGCCTTTTGATTGGAATGAGGATTGTAAACAAGAATTTGAGAGTTTGAAGGAATACCTTGCAACTCCACCCATTTTACAATCCACTATACCAAAAAAACCGTTCATCCTCTACATAATAGCATCCACTCATGCTCTTGCAACATTGTTTGCTAAACACAATGACAATGGAAAATAACAACCTATTTATTAGATTAGTTGAAGTTTGATTGATTATGAAACACGATACACACAAATTGAAAAACAATGATTATCTCTTGTATTCACTACTAGTAAGTTGCAACATTATTTACTAAATGCGGAAATACATGTCATGACAAAAATTAACCCTCTGAAACATCTTTTCAATAAAATAGACCTATTAGGATGTCTAGCTAAATGGGTAATTTTGTTGACTGAGTTTGACCTTAAGTTTTTTTTACAAAAGGAAATCAAATGCCAAGCCTTGATTGACCATTTAGCTCATTCTCCTTCTCCTTTAATGTTACCTAGCAATGAATCTTTTCTTGATGATAGTGTGCTGACAACAGACATTTCTACATGGGAATTATACTTTGATGGATCCAAGTGTAGAATAGGCTCCGGTGCTGGAGTATTATTAGTTCCACATGAAGTAAATCATATTCCATTGTCATATCGACTAAATTTCCTATGTACGAATAACATGGCTGAATAGCAGGCACTCATTGTTGGGTTATGTGTTGCTTTACTCATGGGTGTCAAAGATATTAGGATCTTTGGTGATTCATAATTAATAATTAAACAAATGAATGGAACATATCAAGCCAAGCATGACAAATTATCCAAGTACAAAAATATTATCATGCACTTGTTAGAGAAGTTCCAGGCATTTACCATTGATAACATCCCACGAAAAGATAAGCGACTTGCAGATGCAATGGAAAGTGTTTCCTCTCTTATCTCCCCTCAAGATCCTTCAAAATATTTCACATTCACTATTCACCCTATTATGAAACATTTGATCAATGAAAAAATGGAAGAGGTTTTAACAATAGCTAAGGAAAAATCGAGTGAATGGTATGATGCCATATTTAACTATTGGAAAAGTGGTACCTTTCTTGAGCCAACAACCAAAAACCTTTGTGCTCATTTACGAAAGCTTGCATCTAAATATGTCATCCTCACATATGTGCTATATTGAAGGTCGTTCACTGGTATCTTACTTCATGCTTAAACAAATCTAAGATACCTTTCACACTTCACCAAGCCCATTAAGGTGCTTGTAGTGGACATTTTGGAGGGAAAACATTGGTTAAAAAACTTATCCGTATAGGGTATTATTGGCACCACATGGAATGTGATTTCTTTGATTATGTTCAAAAATTTCATAAATGTAAAGAATGTAGCAATTTGCATCATGCTCTTTCTAGTGAAATTCAAACTCAACTTCTAATATGGTCCTTTGCAGTTTGGGGATTGGACATTATAGGAAAAATTTCACCTCCTTCCGCTAGACATGTACCTTTATTATCACTCCAACTGATTATTTTACAAAATGGGTAGAGGTCATTCCCCTTCGATCTACAATAGTTGAAGTAATGTCATTTCATTCTCAAACACATTATTGCTTACTTTGGACTCCCTTCCACATTAGTTTCTGATAATGGTACATCATTTAAGATTAATGATGTGAAGAAATTTCTGGAGATCTTTAATAACCAACATCATTTTTGGACACCTTATTACCTGCAATCTAATGGTCAAGTTGAATCAACTAATAAAGTTCTTGAACAAATCTTGAAGAAAATTGTTGATAAAAATCATAGGGATTGGTACACACAATTACATTATGCACATTAGGCTTATCATACAAATGTGTGGCATAGAAAATTGGATACTCTTGAAAAAAGAGACAATTTCATGCTTAATTTAGATCTAATTTTAAGTAACCCTGCATTATTCATTCATCAAAACAACATTTATGGACCCCTAAGACCCATTATTTTTAATCTATAGGCCTGTTTCACTTGAGAAATCACTTAAATCTTGACAAACAACACTCAATTAATTCATATCCCAAAAACCCACCTTCAAAAACCACTAGTGGGACCCATTCACCACCTTGGGTGAATGTATCCCCTCTAGTGGGACCCATTCACCAAGGGTGGAAAATGAGTCCCTTTTAAGGGAAATTTCAATTTTGAGCGGGAACTCAATTAATTCAACTTAATTTTTGGTGGATGTTAGCCTCTTAGGTCTAAATAACAAGAAAATTAGGTGCTGATGCCTATAAATACTGATTTTAGGTCATTTTTCACATCTCTTAGTCATATTTACTAAGCAAAATAAAAAATCAAGTATCAAGAGTCTTCCACAATAAGTTTCATTTGCATTTTCTACAACAAAGT
This sequence comes from Sequoia sempervirens, assembly GCA_007258455.2. Taxonomy (NCBI): domain Eukaryota; kingdom Viridiplantae; phylum Streptophyta; class Pinopsida; order Cupressales; family Cupressaceae; genus Sequoia; species Sequoia sempervirens. The sequence continues at coordinate 69,427 of VDFB02090801.1, forward strand.
TGAAGATTTAGGGTAGCAAACTAGGATATTTGTAGATCTTCAAGCTCACTTCTTATTCAAGATCCAACATTGCAAAGAGTTGATGATGGATGCCTATGGTGAATCATGGAGAACTTTAGGTTGAGGTGATGCAACTAGCCATCAAATCACACCTAAAGACTTGTTTTAAAAGTGATTCCATCTTCCATTTTCTCTCTATCTTTAGATTAAGGTTTGCATTCCATTTGCATGCCATTTACATTCATTTGATATGTTATAGGGTTTCTAGGGTTGAAGTCTTGCATCATTCAAATCACATTTGTTCATCTTATTCTAGCACAATAGAATTGGGTTTTGTCATACTTCAAATTTTCCTAGTCTTTAACACATTAAGGTTAAGTTTTTATGCAGATTTTTATCCATTCAAGGTTTGATTACCCAATTTGGGGTTTGACCAAGGAAAATCCCCCATTAGACAAATTTTTTTATGCTATTTAGTAGGTATTTTATGAGATCTTGATCCTAATTCCCATCAAGAAGTGTTGTATGTAGGTGACAAGGTATTGGTCTAAAATATAAATTTATAGAAAATTGAAAGTAGACTGATTTGCAATGGATGGTGAATGAGTCCCACTTAAGTTGGATGAAAGAGTTAAATGAAAATAAAGATACTTAGTGAGCAAAAACCAGTTTCTAGGTAGAAAACCCTATCCTAGGATTGATTCTCCCAAGGTGGCGAATGAGTCCCATTCAACCTAAAAGTTAGATTTTCTAGATTTCTAGAGTGTGTTTCAATCTTTAGCAGTTTTACAGGTGCACACATTCTGAATTACAATTTTTTGTTTAGTTTCCTTTGTTTTTTTGATAATCCTTTTAAGCTTTTTGCAAACCTCACTATGTTTTCAAACATTGCATTTTTCATTAGTTTTGCATTAATAATCAATTAATTGAATTACCTAGTTGCATTTAGATCATTGCATTTAGTCTCAATTCCATCATATAATTCTTTATTTGAGTGAACCACATCAATTTTAAGGTGTTCTATCTCTCTCACTTTTAGGTGAAATATCCTTAAGAGTGTAACAGAAGTCCATAGAAATCCACCTCCCAAAATTGATGGTTCATTTTGGTGAACCTAACGTGAACATATTATCTTTGTGATTTGCATTTGCATTTACATCCTAGGACTCAATTGCATTAGCTTTTGCATTTTTTTTGCATCCTAGGGATTCTTACAATTGCATTAGTGAATCTATCATTTAAAAGTCATTATTGCATTTTATTCCATCACATCATTCCAAAATTCTACATTTTCAATATTTATCTACATTTTATAGATTTAAACAAATAAATAAAAATAAAAAAAAATCAGAAAAAACTTAAAAATACCTCTCCTGGGACTCATTTGCCACCTTGGGTGAATTAGTTCTAGTACACATTTTTCATTTTTTTTTTTTTATAATTTTGTTTCCTGCTTTACACTTTTACATTTTCTGTAGTTCCTTTTCTTTTTTAGTTCAGTCACTTTCTATTATATCTAAATTATTAGCATAAGTATCATTTCCTTTCATGCAATCTATGGATAGTGTTAGATTTTTGCATGTTTCATTTTCAGAATTAGTTCAAACATCTTTTAAATTAGATTCGTCAATACATAAAAAAAAAAAACCACAAACATCAAACAAACCTTTCAAATAAATGATTCAATTCAGAAATACAATCTCATGCAAGCCTCTTAGTAGTGATGATGTAGACAAGTTAGATGAAGTTCTTTAGGACTTTATCTCACTCACTTCATCCTCTAAATATTTCCATGAAAAACTTCAACCAATTGATGACAACCTATCCCTCGAACCTTTTAGTAGTGATGACCTTGACTTGTTAGATGAAGCCCTTGAGGACTTCATCTCGTCTACATCATCCACTAAGGTTTTTTATGACCTACCTACAACAAAGAAAATTAGTGTTTCTACTATTTTCCATGGGGAACCTAAAACCTTAAATGACAACTTACCCCTCAAACCTTTTAGTAGTAATGATTGGGATATGTTAGATGAGGCCCTTCAAGACTTCATCTCATCTAAGTCACCTTTTAAGGCCTGTTGTGAGCAATCTAAAACTAAGGATGTTAATGTGATTCAACCTCAACTCATTCTTTACCCACCCTGGCATAAACTATATCCTTCTAATAAACCTGAGTTCACTCTTTACCCACCTAAAACTAATGTGTTACAACAATCTAGTAATATTATTGTTGCTTATACATCTAATACTCGAAAAAATCCACAACCACCATAACCAATCCCATCCTCTTTACCTTTACCTAATCTGCCTAGTGCTCCTCACTTTCCCTCACATACAAAGGAGTACAATTCTGTTGAACAACTAAAGAATACTCCTACAAAGATTTCCCTTTGGGATTTACTTCAGAATTCACCAAATTACCAAACTATCTTCAAATAGCCTTACAACACACTGCGGTTCCTCCTAGTACAACTCCAAATGATGTGGCAGCTTTAATCCATGGAATGAATAAGGTTAATCTAGACATTAGTTTCTATAAACATAAGCTCCCTCCTTTATAGTTGTAAAAAAAAAATGAAGCCTTTATGATAATTTCTTAGGTATCAAAAGAAACCTCTTTGATAATGGTTCTCCCCTTAATGTGTGTAGTGTCAATCTCCTTGATAGATTGTGTGTTGACAAGTCCCAAATAAAACCTAGTTATGTATCCATTTGAGGATTTGACAATACAAAAAGAAACCTCTTGGTGTAATCACTATTCCTATTACAGTTGGGGTGGCTACTATGCAAACTCCTATTCATGTCATGCCTTATGATCTTTCATATAATATTCTCTTAGGTAGACCATGGATTCATGAGATGAATGTATTGCCTTCGACCCTTCATTGTATAATGAAATATGTCTATAACAACAACATTTATTAAGTTGAAATAGACCTTGAGCCTGAAAGTTTCTTGCACCTTGAAAAAGGAACCACAAGTCCTTTGAATACATTAATTGCCACATCTAAATATAACCTCTTGAAATTAAACAACAAGAAGAGGAATTAGTGTCTAAACTATTTGGTGATGATTGGGGATCCTTAGAATTCACACCTTCATTTATTGGTGAATACATAATCACACAAAAGAAAGATGAGAAACAAGAACAACCAACTATCATGTCAACTTGGAATTTAGAAAACTCTTCTCCAACATCTATCTCCTCTAGTTCAGTAGAAACAACATACATGACAAATTTTTATGAGATCGACTATCAACATCTTCCTAATCCAAAATAAATGGAAAGACTTTATGGAAAAGGCTATGAACTTGTGAAAGAATTGGGATATATTGGAAAAGGATGTGGAAAGCATGAACAAGGTATTTGTGTCCCTATAGAACCTAATACACAAGAGAAAAAAACTAGGTTGGGATATTCTTTTTCTAAAATGAAAAAGCTACCCAACGACCATCTTTGAATATCAACACTATTACATGTCAACCAAAACACAAAATCACAATCAAACATCTTGAACTGCTTGATATGAAATTTTCACCATCGTGGTAGTATGATGATAGTGATGAAACTCTAAAACAAATATTAGGAGTTATGATAACACATCCTATACTACTCCAATGAAAAGGGTTACTTGTGTTGTGATCATTATCAAGAAAAACGATAGTGATATAACTAAAGAAGCATATGATCTTGAGGTTCCTAAGTCTAATGCACTCCCCTTAGGAGATATAATTGATGTACCAATGGACATAGATGATAAAGACAAAGTTATTAAAATTGGGAAGTTCCTTGACGATGAAGAACAAGAGGATACCACAACTTTACTTCATGATTTTCCTAAAATTTTTGTTTAGAAATAATTTGATATGCTAGGAATTGACCCAAAAATTGTTTCACGCAACATTGTTCTCGCTGAAAATGCTAAACCCATTCACCAAAAGATACGAAAAATGCACCCTAACATAGCCTTGCATGTTAAAGTAGAGCTTGAAAAACTCCTTGATGTAGGCTTCATTTGAACTATTGATTATTCTCCTTGGATTTCAAACATTGTCGTAGTTGCTAAACTCATTGATCATATTAGGGTATGCACACATTTTTTGTGATTTGAATAAAGCCTCTTTAAAAGACAACTTTTCACTGATTGTGGATTCAAGTGTTGGACATGCTTTGTTGTCATTCATGGAAATTTTTTTGGTTATAATCAAATTCTTGTCAATCCTCAAGATCAATACAAAATTTCCTTTACAACTATTTGGGGAACGTTTTGCTGGGTTGTGATGCCCTTCGGTTTAAAGAATGTCGACATAACTAATCAATGAGTGATGACCTTGATATTTCATGATTATATACATAAAATCTTGGAAGATTATATTAATGATATCCTCACTAAATCCTTGACAAGACAAGACAATGCAAATGTTCTTCAAAAAGTCTTTGAATGCATATGCAAATATAACATGAGAATAAATCCAAAAAAGTGTCTATGGCATAGATAGTGGCAAACTTTTCAGGTTTGTCATATCTCATAGAGGCATAGAGGTGGAAAAAAAGAAAATCGATGCCATTATTAACATGCCACCTCCTAATAACATTTCTCAATTGTGCATGTTACAAGGTTGAATTCAAGCTATTCGTTGTTTTATCACATCTTTAGTCGGTCACATGTTACCCTTCACACATCTCCTCAATAGGGATGTACACTTTGATTGGAATGAGAATTGTAAATAGGCTTTTGAGATTTTAAAGGAATACCTTGCAACTCTGCCTATTTTACAACCCACCATGCCAAACAAACCATTTATCCTTTACATAGCAGCATCAGCCCATGCTCTTACAACATTGTTGGATCAACAAGATGATCATGGCAAAGAACATCCTATTTATTACGTTAGTCAAACTTTAATTGTTTATGAAACTCGATACTTATCAATTGAGAAACAATTTTTAGCTCTTGTATTCACTACTAGTAAGTTGTGACATTATTTACTAAATGTTGAAATACAAGTTGTAACAAAATTTGATCCCCTTAAGCATATTTTTAATAAAACAGACCTCTGTAGATACTTAGCTAAGTGGGTGATGTTGTTAATTGAGTTTTACCTTAATTTTGTTTCCCAAAAATCAATCGAAGGACTGTAAGCATTAACTGATCACTTAGCTTTACCTAATCATGACTCCTTTCCTGATGATAGTGTCTTGACCGTAGATGTTAAAACATGGGAATTGTATTTCGATGGATCTAAGTGTTGAACAGGTTCTGGTGCTGGAGTTGTATTAATTCTACCTGATGGAAATCCTATTCCCTTGTCCTAACAATCAAATTTCCTATGTATAAATAACACAATTGAGTATGAGGTGTTAATTGCAGGATTGTGGGCTGTTTTAACCATGGGTGCTAAAGATATCAAGATATTTGGTGATTCAAAATTAGTAATCAAACAAATCAATGGGACATATCAAGCTAAACACGAAAAATTATAAAAATACAAGAATTGTACAATGAATTTTTTAGAGAAGTTTGAATCATTTGGGTTTGTGTAGGATTATCATGAAAAAATAGGCCCTTAAGTAGCAATGAAAATTTAGAAAAATCAAAGTTAGGAAACTTGACATAAAAATTTGAATAAGTTATCTATATTATTTAAAAAATGTAAGAATAGAGTCTATAGAAAATTGAATGTAGTTTCTAAACTACTAGGTTTATTAAAAAAAATAAAAATCTATTTGGTGAAAAATTGAAATTTCAATGCGTGAGTACCTTAAATTTTAGGGAAAAATAAGTAGGTGTCCTATCCGACAACCCTAACACAATAAAATGATAATATTTTTTTATAATATTTTAGATATAAGTAGGACCCATGTCCCCATGTGATGTGATGCATATATTTTTGTAATTTTTTTCCAAGTAAATAATTAATGAATTTTTATTACAACTTTTAAAAAATATAAAACTCATATGTCTAACCACCTTAACTTAGTAAAAATTCATAATTTTTTTTTTAATCCTATGGTATAAAGCATAGAATGTGACATATTTTGGATTCAAAAGTGTGATACCATTTGAAAGCTATAGTAGATTTTTCAATCAACCTATCAATCGTGACTTTAGCTGAATTCAAATAGAAAATGAATAATAATACTTTTTAAATTCAAAGTAAAGCATAATTTATGTTGGTGGAAATCTGAGAATCTCCCTTTAAAAACCTTTTCATTTCATCAATTTTGGGTAAAAAAAAGTCATTAGCCACATACCCTACACATACCCATCATATCACCACTTTTCGGCCCATTTTGATTCTGCACATACCCATTCACCACTGATAAAATCCTATGAAAAGACAATAGACATGTGGATGTGATGGTTAGTGCAACCTCTCTTATATCCCCACATGATCCTTCAATAGACTTCACCTTTGTTATTCACCCCATCATGAAACCTTCGATTGATACTCACTTAGAAGACATTTAACCACAACTCAAGAAGACTCATGAGAATGGTATTATACAATATACAATTATTTAAAAGATGGTACCATTCTCAATCACACAACAACAAACACTTGAAATCGTTTACGCAAACTAGCAGCCAAATACGTAATCCTCGCCGATGTGTTTTATAGAAGATCCTTCAATGGTCTCTTACTAAGATTTCTTAAGGATTATGAAATTCCTATCAACCTTGATCAGGCTCATGCTAGTGCCTGTGGAGGTCATTTTGGAGGATGGTCATTAGTGAAAAAACTTATTTGTATGGGATATTATTGGAGACATATGGAAAAAGACTGCTTTGCTTACATTAAATGATGTCACAAATGTCAAGAACATAGAAATCTGATTCATGCCCCTACTTCTGAGCTCCGTGCCCAAATTCCCATTTGGTTTTTTTCAGTATGGGGGTTGGATCTCATTGGAAAAATTTCATCACCCTCTTCTATTAGACATACATTTATAATAATTGTAACAGACTACTTAACAAAATGGGTGGAAGTTATTCCTCTTTGACCCACCAACAGTGAAGTAATTTGTAATTTCATATTGGAACACATAATTGCTCGCTTTGGCCTTCCTTCTATAATTGTTTCCAACAATGGAACCTCATTTAAGAATAATGAAGTAAAGAAATTTCTTGAAACATTCAATATCCAACATCAATTTTCTACACCATACTATCTGCAATCCAATGGACAAGCTAAAAGTACTAACAAGATTCTTGAACAAATCCTAAGGAAAACTATTAACAAACATCATAAGGATTGGCATATGCAATTGCATTATGCGTTTTGGGCCTATCAAACAAGTGTTAGATTATCCACACCCTATTACCTTATTTATGGTACTGATGCGATCATGCCCTTGGAGTTAGAAATTCCTACGCTGTGAATTGCTCTTCAAGACCTTATTGACAATACAACTTATAAAGATCAATGATTGCACTAGCTTGAGATGCTTGATGAAAAGTGTATTAATGCTCTTGAACATATCCAAGCTTACATTAAACAATTACAATGGAAACACAACACTCATGTCATTCCTCAAATGTTTCGTAAGGGTGATTTCATTCTTTATGAGAATCAATGCAATACTAACTTTGACCATGAGGAAAAATATAAATTCAACCCTAATTGGTTAGGACCTTACATAATCCCTACTTGTTATGGGTCTAGTGCTTATGTCTTAACTGAGCTCGATGAAACACCCCTTCAGGAACCTATTAATGCTGCGCATCTATGTTGGTATTATCCCTAGTCTCCTTGAATAGTGCAGATTTGAAAGTGGTGTTGTTTAAAGTTATTTGGTTTCATTCTAAATAACTTTCACATTGCTTCATTCTTGAAAACTAGTCATGTGTTTTTCTTTAACACTAAGCTAATTATTTAATTTCTTTTTTGTAAATTATTTAGATTTCATACTATTCCCCCTTGTGTTATGTTCAGTTCAATCCTTATATGATTTATAGGTGTATCTAATTTAACATACTCTCTTTAATTTAACAATGAACATGTATCTAAAGTGAAACTAAAATATGTTTTAGATTGGATCATATAAGTCATCTTCAATCATGTAGACATTAATTAAATACTTTTCATTAAGTTATTTAATTAATCACATTATCATTTAACATTCCAACACATTAAGAAAAATTATAACAACAACAAATGCACATGTATATATATATCAAAATTTTATATACATCTCATTATCATATACAAAATCACCAAGGTCTATGAGAACTCAACCCCTCGGGCTCAAACACATGTGATCCATTCCTCGAATGTCTTGAGATGGTCATGTGTGATCATGATCACAATCCATTGAATTTGAGTGCATACTCCAGGCCATATACTTGCCCAAGGGCTACAAGCCGATCCTCTACCATCTGATCCCTCTCTACTCATAGTTGTACTACCTCTAGATGCAGTCTCTTGACCTTTGTTGGGGTCTACAATGATTATCCCACACTCTTAGCTTGAAAAAATTTTTCTCCTCACGCTCTCATAAGCTATCCGTAGCCTAGAGAAAGGTCTAAGTGTCTCTGGCCCCTCCTCCACGATTATTGGTGACACATACTCACTCCACGATCAGTGGCGACACATACTCAGGGTCTATCTCCTCCCTGTTGATGGATGCAAGTACTATCTCTATGGTAGCCTAATGATAGAACTCTCGCCAGTCTCTTGTCATTCTTGCAAGTTAGAAACAATACATAATAAGTACACATCCTCATGATATATATATATCATAACTAATGTACATGTGTAAAATCAAATGTCATCACCTATGTCTCCAATTTGCTGAGGGATATCAACATCATCTTGTCTAGGGGGCATGGAGGATGTGTTAGCCTCTCTTTGATTGTGGGTACCAATCTCTGTTGTAGCTACTGCACGTGATCTTGTCACACAAGTGTGTGAGGAATCTCCTCATTCATGATGATCCTCAGATGCTACCTCATCACCTTCACTCAGGGGTGGCTCCTCCTCATAATCATCATCATCCTCTTATCCTCTATCCTGCTCCTCATAGTTAAGATTATCCTTTGAATCATACTCATCATTGATAACATCAGTAAATATATTTGCTGGTTTGTATCACACATCCTCGACCCTATCCTTTGGCTCATCTCCCTCATTTGGTGGTGGTCATGCATCACTTGTAGGTACATCCATGGGGAATACTAAAAGAGCCTGGCCCACCCACCGCAACCCCTGCATACTAACGCCATCAATTTGAGAGGATTGGTGGTCGATCAGATCTCAACTCACTCCATGTCCCTGGCACAACAGGGCCCATGAGCACAAACATACCACCCACTTTTTAGGCACTCCACACCTCAATTGTGTGTCTAAAATATAGATGCTCCTGTGGTGTTTCTGTATCTACCCAAACTATTGCATGACTCAAACATAATAGAATGGACGTACAATTCATAGTCATACAATTTAGCCAAAAATTTGTCCATCTGCATCCTCCTCAGCTACCTTGTGAGATCTGGCCACTATAGTGTAAGTAGATAAGGTCTCCATAGGATCTTTTCCTCCTCTAGTCGGTCAAATCTCACCCTCAAAAAATGTATATCTTTGTACTACCACAAGCATCATAGAGGATTGCCAAAGGCTCTTGGATATCCTACAACTATAGCACATGGGAACCCGACGTGCCTAGTGCATGTAATATGATCGAGGCACCACACTTGCAAAACCGTGTAGTGCACCATAATGTCGATCTCTTGAAACAAAAATCAACCAAGATCAGAATAAAGATGTGCTAGGGTGTAGCATCCCCAAGCATAGACTGTCCTATGCTTTGGTATCCCACAAATCAAGTGTACCAATCCTCCATCTAGGTGTGTTGCTCATCCATCAAGATTGAGAACAAGATCCACTGTACATACATCATAATTTGTCTCACAATGGGGGCTCACGAATATAGAAGCATACAAAGCCTTATTCACACTCTCACGTTCTCATCATGAAAAGGCCCACCCAAGAAGTACTGTGTGTTTTCCTTCTTCTCATGGATTGATCGATCCCCTTGAAAATATACCCATTCTCCCCGAATAGGAACTCAAAGAATATGGTGTACATCCTCTAGGGTGATGATCATCTCCCTAGTTGGAAGGTGAAACATACATGTTTGACATCCTAGCACTCACATAAGGCTATCAACATGGTGTCATGGTATCTCATAGGCGGCTTTAGATATGCCCAATAGATGCCTACTACTTGTAGATATTCCCAATAGATGCCTACTTCATGTAGATGCTCTATCTCTACTGCTGACAGTGTTGGGGCTAAATTTCTAAGAAAGCTAATATGTCTCCCTCCTAGCCATTCTCACGACTGAACTGGAACCTATCAAAATCACAAATATATGATCTAAAAATTCATTTAATATCTTCAATACTTACATTATTCATCATGCAAGTGTGATAAAGTTTATCTAGTGTTCTTTTCTAAAGGCCCTAGACACTTTAGAACCCTTTTGGGACACTTAACAAAGAAACATGACACTGTGCGAATAAAAGGGATATTTTACAAACAAAAGGGACACTTTTCAAAAAAAGGAGAAACTTTGTGAACTTTTTTCCGAGATCCTAAATTAACCTATCCATGCATTAAAAATCATTAAATCATTGTGAAATCACTAAGTGAAAGCTGCAGAATCAACTCACCTCATGGTAGAGCTCGTTGCGCACTACCTGCTCTTGAAGCTCATCTAGTCGTGAAGGCGTGTCATTGTCAAGATATAGGAAGATAAAATGCAATTGTAATTGACAAATTAATTTCCTTTACCTCTTTTCACCTCTTTTCATCACATTTTCTCTTATGCATTACATTAGGGTTATTTTCTCTTAAGAATTAATAAAGCATCTTTTCTTCAAAACAACATAATAGGAGCTAGGGCACTCAGTTTTTGAAGTTGTTTGATGCATTGGAATCATGATTCCGCACCCAACATCATCAATCATCCATCGTTACGTGGAATGGTACTTGGAAATGCCCTATGGTATGTTGTTCTTTGATTCAATGTGGCTAGATTGCTACCTTGTTTCCACCTCTAAAAGCAAGTAGAATCAAGCAAGGCATACATGTACCCTCAAATTGGATTCCTAGGAGTTTTATAAAAGGATTTTTGGATAATTAACAAATTTGTGTTGCAGGATGTGATTCCTAATGTTGTGGTTTTACAAATAACTACACTGGGGGCTTTGTTCTCCCATCTTTTGACTGAGTATCCTTTCATGCAATAAAGTGCACTATTTATAGTCCTTTAACTTACATATGCATGTAGAGTCATATGGGTGCTAAAGTGGGGGCTAAGTGTGTCGTAGAAAATTGGACACCCTTGAGAAAAGAGATAATTTCATGCTTAATTTAGACCTACTTTTAAGAACCCTTACATTATTCATTCTTCAAAAAAGAATTTATAGGCCCCTCAGACCCATTATTTTTGATCTAGAGGCCTATTTCACTTGAGAAATCACTTAAATCCCAACAAAAAACACCTTCAAAAACCACTAGTGGGACCCATTTCAAGTTTTTGGTGGATGTCAACCTCTTAGGTCTAAATAATAGGAAAATTAGGTGTGGATTCCTATAAATACTCATTTTAGGTCATTTTTCACATCTCTTAGTCATTTTTACAAAGAAAAATAAAAAATCAAGTATCAAGAGTCTTTCACAATAAGTTTTATTTGCATTTTCTATAGGAAAGTTGAAGCTTTAGGGCAACAAACTAGGGTTTTTGCAGGTCTTCAAGCTCACTTCTTGTTATACCTTGCATACACACCCCAAATTTTGCTTGGAAAATTTGGGGACCTCCTTTTGTTTTTTTTCATTTTGTGGTTTGTTTTGTCATGGTCATGCTTTTTCATTCTTGTTTTTGTCCTTTCTCATGCCTTGTTTGTTTTCTTTGTCTTTGTCAGATATCAGGATTGGACCAGAATTAGAACAAGTAGCCTTTCCAAGGTTCATGTTCCTAGTTCCGTCCCAATCTCGGTTCCTCGCTTTGCCTTCAGGCGTTGATCAGGTTCGCATTCCTTGTCCACTTTTGATCCTGACCCTCATCTTTTTTCGTCAGCGTCTTTTCACCCCGTTGTCTTGTTTCTTTGTTGCTATTCATTTTGGTGTCATTCCTCCTTTGGTTTCGTTGGTCGTTTTCATGTCATTTGTCCTTTTTTGGTTGTCTTTTGGTCTCCTTCGTTTCTTCATCCTTCATTTCTAATTGTTGTTCATTTTGGTCTTCGCATTGTCATCTCGTCGTTGGAGTCTTGAAAATCCAAAAAAATATAAAAAATGAGAAAAAAAAGAAAGCAAAATATAATAAGTAAATATTTTAAATTCAAAAGATTTGAAATTTTTAAAGGTTTAAAATTTAAATAAATAAAATATTTTGTTTTTTGAAAACATGTTAGAAAATATAAAATAAATCTTTAAATTTTAAAAAGGTAAAAGTTATAAATAATTAAAATTCAAATAAAATAAATTGAATCTTTCAAACTTAGATTTTTAAATTCAAAAGGTTTAATTTTTAAAAATAATTAAATAAAAAATATTTTAAATTTATATTAAAAGATTAAAAATTCAAATAAATCTTTTTATTTAAAAAAAAATCTTTAAAAATCATAAAATTTAAAAAATTGAATAAAAAATCTTATTTAAAGATTTAAAAAATTAAAAAGATTTATTAAAAAGGTAAAGGGGGAGATTTAGATTTTTACCCGAGCCCGACCTCGCCAAGCGATAGGGATGTAAAATAAAAAAAAAGGAATGGAAGAAATGTGTGGAACTCGGAAAGAACATGAAACATGTAAAATAATAAAATGCACGATTCTGGTTCTAAAATTAGCTCACCCTTGCAGCATGATCGGATTCGGGCCCAAAATGAATATTGAACCAGGCACTAGAAAGAAAAATGTCTATGTTCTAAAATGGTTCCA